>JBDJHY010092736.1:0-13772 GCA_039654485.1 Withania somnifera
GAGTTGTTCACGGATCGCAGGAGTCTTCAATATATCTTCATCCAAAAAGATCTTAACTTGAGGCAGCAACATTGCTTGGAGTTGCTTAAGGATTATGACATCACTATCTTGTATCACCCAACAAGGCCAATATGGTGGCAGATTCCCTTAATAGAAAGTCCTCAAGCATCAGTCATTTGGCTTGTGTTCGAGATGATGAGCGATATTTGGATAGATATTTTTAGAGTCTAGCCAACGTCTTGGTTAAATTACAGATTTCATATGCCGACAGTGTGCTTGCATATGTAGAGGACCATTTTTCTTTGATACAACATATGTATTCCACTCAGATTGATGATGATAAGTTGAGGATCTTTCGTGATAAGGTACTGCGAGGTGAGACCAAGATGTCCTAGTTGGATTCTAAGGGTATTTTGAGGATTAAGGTAAGGATTTGCATCCCTAAGTCCGGTAGTTTGGTGAGATTGTTCTTAGAGGAGGCCCACAGTTCTAGATAATCAATTCATCCAGGGGAGGCGAAGATGCACCATGACCTGAGTCTGCATTATTGGTGGTGTGGTATGAGGAAGGATATCACAGACTTTGTTACTAGGTGCTTGAACTTTCAGCAAGTGAAGTTTGATCACCATAGGCCGAGAGGTCTGTCTTAGAGGATGCGTATACCCTTGTGGAAGTTGAAATGCATTTCCATGGACTTTATTATTGGGTTGCCCGCTACTTCAGGTGGTTATAACTCCATTTTGGTGATTTTTGATCGTTTAGCTATCTCCACATTTTTTATTCCAATGAAGGTGAGATATAGTTCTCAGGAGTTGGCAGAGATTTATATTAGTCAACTAGTGCAATTGCATGGTACCCCCGTTTCTATCATATCCGATAGGGGCACACAGTTTACTTCACATTTTTAGAGTTTTTGCAGCGTGAGATGGGTGCTCAACTTGATATTAGCACAACCTTTCATCCTCATACCAATGGCCAGTCTGAGCACACTATTCAGGTGCTTAAGGACATGTTATGAGCTAGTGTTATTGAATTTGGTGGTCATTAGGACTGGTTCTTTTTGTTCGTGAAGTTTTCCTATAAAAACAGTTATAATTCAAGCATACAGATGGTGCTTTTTGAGGCATGGAATGGTAGGAGGTATAGATTTCCGATTGATTGGTTCAAGACTTCTGAGAAGAGATAGTGGAGTGCAGATTTTGTGAGACATTCCATAGATAGAATTAGACTGATCCAGACCCGACTACTTTTTGTATAGAGTAGGAAAAAAATCTACGTTGATAAAAGGGTTAGGCTATTGGAGTTCATGAAGGTGATAGAGTATGGTTGAAGATGTCACCCATGAAGGGTGTGATGAGGTTTTGGAAGAGAGGGATGTTGAGTCCTCATTTTGTTGGTCCTTTCAAGATTCTAGAGCGGAAGGGAGATGTGTCTTACAAGTTAGATTTTCCACTTGGTTTGTCTGAAGTGCATTTGGTGTTTCATGTCTCTATGCTTCAGAGGTATATGCCCGCTGAGTCTTATGTGCTTTAGTGTGATGCCTTGAGTTTGGAACCATACTTATTATTTGAGAAGAAGTTATGTTCTATACTTCATAGAAGGGCTCAGAGGCTTCAAACCATAGAGATACCTATTATGAAGGTGCAGTGGATATATCGACCGATCGATGAGGCTATATGAGAGACCGAGTTTAATATGCGTAGCTAGTATCCTCAATTGTTTGACTATTAGGTACTTCTTCTTTCTTATTTCGAGAAGGAATATGGTTTTTAGTGGTGGATGTTGTAATGACCTAAAGGTTATTTTTCTATTTCTGAGTATTTTACTATTTTGACCATCTTATAGTTCTATTATATTAAACTAAGTGTGGTTCCATGGTTTGTTCAGGTACAATATGAGATTTAATATAAAATTCTAAGAATTTTTAGTTTTGGAGCCTTTTTGTTCAAAATGAGGAACTATAGAGGTCATATAGAGTTTTGGACCTTGTACCAAAAATCCTTCTGTTCCATCAGCTCTAGAATGTCCGAATGGAAGTATATATTGTAAGAAAAGCATTATATTGTGAACAAGGCATAGTCGAGGCTCTGACCGAGTACCCCTATATTAAAATGACATAGATGAGGCCTTTACCAGGTCTTTATATAGTTGTAAGGTATAGCTGAGGCTCTTAACAGATACCTGAATGGAATAATTGATATTGGATACTATCGGTGGATTGGAAAATTCTATCTATTCTGAGTTACTTTTGGGCTTAAGATCTTTGTTGATGATTTTGGTTATTGCTGAACTTGACTTTCGTGAAACTTTACTTTCATTGCATGATTTGTAGAGTTGGGTATTTGATTCTACTTATAGTACTTGTATAAACTGATGTTGGGATGTTGAGTATATCTGTTGCAGGTTGTAGTAAGTTTGAAGGACCGGTTGGGAGATTAGGGGATTTTATTTTCTTTATAGTTAGCTGGCTGAGGATGCTTCTGAGCACCATTGTTCTTGTACTCACTCCTTGATTTTTTACACTTTTGTGCAAGTACTGAGTCCCAGATTTAGTAATTCTCTCTTCTCCCTTTTGTCTAGGCATATTTGTGGATTTAGAGGTAGTTGGTCGTTGTTTTATCAGTTGCCAAGGATTCCTCATCTATTTTTTTATAGTGTCTTTAATTTGTAAAGACTCTCGATGGATATTCTTATTCCTTTTATTTACATTCTATAGAGGCTTGTCAATGGTGACACCTGTCTTGGAGGTATACTTATATATCTATACTATCGTTATAACTTCCCCATTTAGATGTTCTATTAGTTTAAAATTTTGCTTCTACCTGGTTCATTGTTATCTGGCTGACTTATCAGGATTTGGAAGGTAAGTGCCATCACGTCCAATTTTTGGACATGAAGAGTTGGTATCAGAGCCTATATTCATAAGTTTCACTGTTCACAAGCCATATTTAGTAAAGTCTTGCGGAGATGTCTGTTACTTATCTTCAAGAGTCTATAGAACTCTAGGAAACATCTCTTTATTCTTTCACTTTTATCTAGTGTTCTTAGTTAGCTTATGCTAAGTCTTGAATATTTTTTTCGACAGATGGTCAAACCAGAGCCACCAATGAAAGAGTGGATGAGCAACATGATTTACCAGATCCATCTAATAGGGGTAGGAGCAGAGCTATGGAGAGGTAAAGCCCGATGCGGGTTTAGAGGGGTTTAGGAAGATAGACCTACCTCAATTTCAGGGTGTGTAGGGTGAGGACCTATTTGAGTTTCTCACTATTTTCCAAGAGCTACTCCATAGCGTAGGGATGGTATAGTCATATGGGGTTGGTTACACAGTTTTGCATCTTCAAAGGACATCCCGACATTTATGGCATTCTTATGTTGATTCTAGTCCATCTGTGTATCGTCATATGACTTGGCATATGTTTTTTTTGAGATTTTATGGATAGGTATATGTCCTATAATATGAGGTCCAGGCTGTGTTGTGAGTTTGACGAGCTGAGACAGAAGGGTATGATAGTTGATGAGATGTATCTCACTTCTATAAGCTATCCAAACAGCTTTGGCTATCTTACTAGATGAATAGGAGAAGATATCTAGGTTCATGAGGGGGTTGAGAACTTCTCTTTAGATTTGGCATTTACATCTTCACAATTGCCAGGGGCTATTTTGCACAGTGTTATTTAGGTAGCGAGAGGGTTGAGCAGTTGCGTAAAGGTCAGACTAGTAATAGTAGGTGCAAGAGGCCCGCCCTTATGGTCAGTTTTCTAGTGCCTCATCGGGAGGCAGGGGTTTCCTTTAGCACAGTAGTCATTTTCACCGTCGAGTACTATTTCAGGTAGCTATGCAGATATCTAGTGCTAGCCAAACAGTTAACAGAACCTCTAGTCTGTCTCAAAGCTCGTATGAGTATCATTAGAGGTTTGCAAGAGGGGGTTTCCATTCGGGGTCTCTGAGTCCTTCATATCATTCACCTCCAGATACTTGCTTTACTTATGGTAATCTTTTTCATAGGCAAGGTTCTATCCCAGTGCATGCAGATTGAATCTCATAGTTCCGCTATATCAAACTAAATATGGTTCTATAGTTGGTTTGGGTGCGGTATGAGATTCAATATAAAAGTCTGAGAATTTTGAGTTTTGGAGCCTTTTTTTTTCAAAATTAAAACTATAGGGGTCATCTAGAGTTCTGGACCTTGTACCATAAATCCGTCAGCTTCAACAGCTCTGAAATGTCTAGTTTGCTCTAGTAGGACCTTCATTGCAAGTTTTAGCCCTTTCGTGGTGATTTTGGGTGGTTTGATGAGATAAGTTGAGTTTTAAGGCAAACAATTGACTTTTCTCAACATTCGATCTTAGATTTTCAATATTGTAAACCCAATGATTCCCTTGAATTTGAGAGGTGGAACTTTTCTTAAATGAGGGTCCTTTTAAGTTTCACAAGTCTCGGTAGCATTTTTTCTCTTTGGTGGTTTTAGTGAAAATTTGGTCTCTTAACGAGTATCGGGTCAAGGTGACCTCGTATGCATGATTTGATGGTTCCATTCAGTTCGTACGTTAAAATTAGTATGGTTACATATATCATTTAAATTCATGGGGTTTCGAACGAATCCCCAGGGTCCTTTTGAACTTATTTGCTTCTATGTGAATTTACTGTTATCTGTAGTTGTTATTGTCACTGGGACACCACCGCATTCGCGGTGCCTTGATGTGATCGTAGTGGTTTGGGATTTTGCTCTCCTTGATCATGATGTACCTCTCGCGATCTCTATGTATTAATATTCTACCCTCTGCATTCACGATACCTTCTCCGCATTCGCGATGCGTAAGTATGTCGAGCCAGTTCACTTAATGAACTGCGATCACGATGAAGGACTGGGAGCAGTGAACATATTTATATTATGGATTTCATAAAGTGTTCTTCATTTTTGTGAAAAACTGCAACTCAAAACCCTTATTTTAACATAGTGGAGAAAGGTTTTCACTAATCAATTGGGTAAGTTTCCTAGACCTATTCTTATTGATTTTTAAGCTACTTTAACATTATTTTACATTAAAAATCATGTTTTTAAACCCTAAAATAGTGAACTAATTGATGAACTCTATAATGATGGAAAACTTGGGATTTTTTTATGAATTAAAATGGGCTTTCGGTGAAGCTTAATACTTAACACTCCAAAGTGATGGGTAACATTATTTTATGATCAAGTTTTGATCTTGACCCCGTGCGCTCGGGGGTTGGTTTTTACATAATCCTTAATTATTTGGTTTTGGGTGTTGATTAGTAATTTATATCTTGTGATTGTAGTTTGAGTTACTAGATTGTGAATGACTGGAGGCTATTTAGAAGGGGGAAACACATGAGTAGCTTGGATCTTTGATTTATAAGGCAACTATAGGTTTATATGGTTTTCTATAAAGTGTTAATAATTTCTTTCTAATTTTCTTGTGATTTTGGGTGATATGGGTTCTTCGGGAATGATATTATCTATCACATTGGATATGAAATGAACAAGTGGGCTTAAGGTGAATACTTGGTGAAATTATAGAAACATATGTATACTTGATTTGTGTGGTGAATCGTTTGAATTGAATCTTGTATTTGTAAATGATGACTTGAATAAGAATTGATACCTAGTTATTTAGTTGTTGATGAAAATTCCCATGATAAATAAATAACAACCTTGAAATCAAATATCTTGATGTCTTGGAGGCTAAATTGGAATAGAAAAGTGGTTCTTGATAGAAATTTCCCATTGGAGGCTTATGTTGTTAAATTTAAATCTGAACTTGTGATAGTTTCCATGATTGATATGTGATAACTACTCACTTGTGTTGTATTTGATCATGAATCTAGAACTATGTATTGAAGAGATTATATTACTTGTCGATATTGATTGTTGTTTGCCATTGTGCCTTGATTGAGATTATGGTAAAGACATAGTTGAGGCTTTGACCAGTATCTATATTGTGAGAAAAACATTATATTATGAACAAGGCATAGTCAAGGCTCTAATTGGGTGCCTATATTATTGAAATAATACAGTTGAGGCCCTGTCCGGACACCTTAATGGGATGATTGATATTGGACACTATCGGTGAATTAGAGAATGACATCTATTTTAAGTTATTTTTGGGGCTTGAGATCTTTGTTGATGATTTTGGTTGTTGCTGAACTTGAATTTCATGAAACTTTACTTTCATTGCATGATTTGTAGAGTTGGTTATTTGATTATACTTACTGTATCTGTATAAATTATTGTTGTACTGTTGAATATATCTATTTAGGTTGTAGTAAATTTGGAGGATCGATTAGGATATTAGGGTCTTTTGTTTCACATTATAGTTAGCCAGCTGAGGACGCTGTTGAGTACCATTTTTCTTATACTCACTCTTTGCTTTGTAGCATTTTTGTGTAGGTACCAAGTCCTAGATATAGTGATTCGCTCTTCTCCCTTTAGTCCAGGAAGATTCCGAGGATTTAGAGATAGCTAGTAGTTCTTTCATCAGTTGTAAGGATTCCTCATCTATTTTATTTTATAATGTCTTTAATTTTATAAAGACTTTGTTCGAAAATTCGAATTCATTGTATTTAAATTCTATAAAGGCTTGTGAACGGTAACACCTTGTCCTTGGGGTATACTTATATATCTATACCATCGTTATGACTTCCATATTTAGTTGTTATATTAGTTTAAAATTCCATTTTTACTTGATTCATTATTATTTGGCTAACCATCAGGATTGGGAAGCTAGGTGTTGTCACATCTAGTTTTTGGGGCATGACACTAGACCCTTTATTCACCTCTCGTATACTCACAAAACAATTAGACAAAATAAAAGAAACAAACGTTAGTTTCTCTCAAGGGTCAAGACTTAGGGCTTCAACTTCAACTCTTCTTCACCAATTTCAATGTGAATTCTGCAGGTTTAAGGTATATGGGTTATGACCATGGTTCTTCTTTAACCCATGTTCCCGAAGACTCCCTAATTTTTAAGATTGACAAATTTATATGAAATATCAAGGCTTATTCAAATTATGAAGAATTTTGTGAAATTATTTCCATGTATGATTCTTATTGTTTGCATGAGTAATATATGAAATTATGCTCTTGTAGTAAGAATAAGATGACTTCGAATTTAAGATCACTTTACAAGATTTTGTGAACCATTTTGAACACTTTCTTATTATGCATTTATATGTTTCAAATTCATATGTCCTGTGAAGTCACAAAAGATTTGACATTTATCAGGTTATCGCGTTTGAACATGATGAACATGTTTCATGGATTTTGATGAAAGTTGGAACCACTTTACAAGTTTCACAATATTGTGCAAAGTTTTGCTTAAATTATAGACCTGGACATGGATTTCTTTAAATATGAGAAAACTTGACAAGAAATTGTCCAAGAGGCTAAGACATGGTAATTAATGAATTTTCCTTAAGACTATTTTAAGTGATTAAGTCAAGAGCAGTGACTTTGGGAGTAGTATTAGCACTGAGTGGATTTGGTTGAAACTTTATCCCATAACTATGTTGCCAACCATAGGGTTATGTTTTGGCCCACAGTTATGTTTGTAATGTCATAGTTGGATCCACTAGGTTAATGAATGGTATCATACCTGTGGCAGGGTATGGTGGTCCAAGCCAGTCTGGATGATAGAGTGGATTCTATGTCTACTCACATGGTCTTATATCTAGGTTAAAGAACCTCCCACAAAAACTGGTTATGTGTTATTGTTTTGAAAGGATAAGTTGATATGTTTTGAATTTTTTAAATCACTTAAACTCTTACTTGAGAATGTTGATTTTAGTTGCACTTGATCATGCGTTACATACATTACACATGTAACATATTCACTTATATTGATTATGTTGATATTGCCTATTATATATCCCCCTCTCGCTTACTCAAAATATTTAAATGTACCGTTGCATACTTTCTTGCACTGCATGATTTTATATGTAGGTCAGGCCATCCATCCCACGCTAGTGATTAACCGAATCTACTACTTTCTATTATTTAGTGATTGGTGACTTCCTATGGTTTAGGGACTAGTTCATTTTATTTATTATTGGTAGAGCTGTTTAGACTCTGATAGACATTATCTCTTTTATTCCAAGGTTAGCTGGGGACTTGTACTAGCAGCCTAAAATTTTAGCTTTACAGACTTTTGGACACATTGCTATGTAGTGGTTATTGACTTGAAGTTTTTGTTTATTCGGTACCTTTATTTTATAATGTTAGACTTCCCACTCGTTTACATAAATTATTCATATTTCTTTTGTTGAGAGGGGATTCTTAAAGCATTGTATGAGACAAGGGTCCATCTAAGGCTACTAAGGAAACTTAGTGGCTTAGGATGCCCTATCGCATCCAGGGGGTGATTCCGAGGTGTGACACTATGTCTATAAAAAGAATCACAAGTTGGAATATAATAAGTCTATCCTACAATATTTTATAAAATTTGGTTCAATACCTAATAGATATCACGTCGTTTGAAGTCTCTTTTTTTGTTAGAGTCATTATTATGTAATGACCCTAATAGTTCTTTTTTCGTTTCCTTGCTGTTTTGACTGTTTTACCCCTCCCATAGTATCATCAAGTCAAACAAAGTTCACTTTTGTGGTTCCTTTGAGAAAAGAATGAAATTGATATGAGCTTTTCAAAGAACTTGAGTTTTGGAGCCTTTAAGTGCTAAATCAGGAACATTAGGGGTCACTTAGAGTTCTGTACCTCGTATAAGAAATCTATTAGTTCCATCATCTTTACAATGTTGAGTTTGGTCTAGTTACACTCTCATTTCCTACTTTAGAGCTTTCTTGGTGAGTTTGAGCATTTAGACGGGCTAAAGTTGAGTTTTAAGTGAAATGGTTGATTTTGGTTAACTTTCAAACTTAAAGTGATCAGATTGGAAATTCTATGGTTCCATTGGATTCGGGAGGTGTATTTTGTTCTATAATGAGGTCTTATATATTGTTTGTAAGCCCCGAAGAAATTTTAGTATATTTAGTTGAACATGGGTCCTTAACAAGTATCGGATCAAGGAGACCTTGTATGCACGATTTGTTTGTTCCGTTGAGTCAAAAAATCAAAAATAGTATGTTCGCATATATGGTTTGTTATCATGGGGTTCTGAAAGAACCCTGAGGGTCTATCCGAAGCCAAAGTTTCATTGTGTTTGACTATTGTTTCTGTTGTTGTTTGACTGTTTAGGTAACCTCCATAATAGCATGCTTAGGCCGCATTCGCAGAGGGTTGTATGGCTTAGACATCACGTTCATGAAGGTAAGGTTGCATTTGCTATGCATTAACCGATCACCTTCTACGATCACGACAATTGATTTATGATCGCGATGAACTAAGTTTTTTTGGATTTTTCTATTGCAGAAGGTCTTCATGAACGTGGTGAGGACCAGATTCACTATGAAGTTTTATAAAAGAAACTTGACGCAATTTTTTGTCATTTCTCATGAAAACCTGACTCTAAACCCTTATTTTGACATAGTAGAGCAAGATTTTGAACATAATCACGTGGGTAAGTTCCTAATCACTATTTTATAGATTCCCCACTACTTTAACATGATTCCATCAATAATTTCATAGTTTTAAGGATTAAAACAGTGGGATGAATGTTTAAATCAAAAATGATGAAAACTTGGGATTTTAAGAATAAAATAGGATGGGTTTTTTTATGAAACTTAACATTTAACATCCCATAGTGATGGGTGACATTATTTTATGATCAAAATTCAATATTGACTCCACAGACCTGGGGTCAGTCTTTGCATACACCTTGATTACATGAAATTTGGTGTTGATTAGTGAATATTTTATGGTAATTCTTGTTTAGGCCACTAGATTATGCATGATTGGAGGTTAATCCAAAAGGGAAAAGTTCTTGAGTAGCTTGACTCTTCAAAAATAAGGCACACTGAGGTTTAATGGTGTTTTATAAATTATTAACAATTGCTTGCTAATTTTCCAATTTCTTGGGGTGATATGGATACTTCAGAAAATTAGTATTATCAACCATGTTGATTTTAAATTGAACATGTAGGGGTAATAAACATATTTGATGAATTTGTTGAGTCGTGATCTTACTTTAATTGTAGTGTAAATTATTGTTTTGAAATATATTATCAGAAATAAAGACTTGACTAAGGTCTGAGACCTAATTTTATACTTGTTGACCAAATTTCCCATGAGTAAATTGTGTTATTACATTGAAATCTCAATTTGTGATACTTTCTATGGTTGATATATGATGATTACTCATTGATGAAAATTTTAGGAATCTTGAACTATGTCTTGGTGAGACCATCCTGCTTGTTGTTATTGATTGTTGGTTGGCCATGGTGACTTGTAGAGCTGGATATTTTCTCATATTTGTTGTACCTATATAACCTTTTGTTGGGCTTCTTAGTATATTTATTGTAGGTTGTAGTGTATTGGAGTAACATTTGGGATATTAGGGGGATTTTGTTTTCTTATAGTTAGCCAACCGAGGATGCTGATGAGTACCGTTGTTCTAGTACTCACTCTTGCTTTTCTTCACTTTTGTGTAGGTACCAAGATCTGGATTTTATGACTTTCCGCTCCTTGTCAGTCCTATAGCTGGTTGTTTCTCCATCAGTGTAATAGATTTTTTATCTTAGTACTTATGTTTTTACTTCCTAGAGACTTGTTGAGACCAGTGTTTTTCCTTGTATAAATTCCTAGAATTAATGTCCTATGACAGTGGAATCCAGTTCTTGGTTTATGTAGCTAGATTAATACCCTTAGCTTTATTATGCTAATTATTCTAACTTATTCATTTTATTTAATGTTATAACTTTACTGTTAAGACTGTGACTTAGGTTGGCCTACTGGGTTGCGAAGGTAGGTGCCATCACATTCGGTTTTTAGGTCATGACAAATTGGTATGAGAGTTCTAGGTTTATAGGTCCCACTGTTTACAATCCAAATTTAGTAGAGTATCAAGGATCAGTATGGAGATGTATGTTACTTATCTTTGGGAGGCTATAGAAATTTAGAAAAAAATCTTATCCTTTCTTTCATTCTAGTCTAGCATGATTAATTTGTTAAGTGTTGAGTTCTTCTATGTTCTCTCGATAGATGACTGTATTTAGGGCTTCGATAGAAAGAGAGAGTCAAGATTATTTTGTATCGCGACCTATGTAAGGGGTAGAGGATGAGGACGAGGCGGGGGTAAAGCTCGAGGAGTTGGATCATTTGGAGAGAGTGCCATAATACCCTTTCTAGAGCCTAATTATGAGATGAGAGAGGATTTATTTCCACTAGAGGGGGTCACTGTCGCTTGAGATGTTTAAGCCGAGTATGGGTTTGCAAGACAAGAGTCCCCATACTTTTGGGTAGTTTTCAATTGTCTAGTTAGGAGACAATGGGTTTCTTTATATTGATATTTAGTCTCAGCATCATGGGTCAATTCATCTTACTATGCCAGCACCCAGGGTCATTTATGCTAGACGAGTTTCATTCAGTTCAGGGTAGAGTTCTCATGGGTTCTACTAGAGGGTATTTTTGTCCTTTAAGCTTTTAGCAATAGACCCCTAAGACTAGGTGGTGTTATAGATGTGGTGATCCGAGGAATTTTATAAGGTAATTTCCCCTTTGGGTATCGAGAGTGGTGCCATTGGGTTCTTAGGATTAACATGCTCCAACTGCATCACCTAGATCATGTTTCTCTTGTGGTGCTCCATGCCATCTTATGAGACAGTGTCCTCGTTATTTTCTAGGAAGGATTCAGAGAAGTCATTCTATTCATGGTAGCCACCCTGATCTTGTAGGGCTATATCAGCAATCTACGACTCTCAGGAGTTTGTTATTGTTGTGGTAACCTATGGTACTCAGTAAGGTCTTATTCATGGTGTGGTCAGGGGGCTTCTGGACAGGTTGTATATTATCTTTCTTGGTCCCATGACCCACTATTTGGAGGGGTTACTGTTCGATAGATAGATCAGCCCAGAGATGATGGAGCACAGTGTGATGTTCGTCCAGTTAGGCCTGAGACCGATATATTTGAAATGACTCTTACAGGTGTGGTTCCTAGTTGTGCTTAACTCTTTTTGTGTAACGGATTCAGGGTCTACCATTATCTGTGTGTTTGCATACTTCACCTTTGATCTTGTCATGGCACGTGATTATCTGCTAGTATCAGTCGTCTATGTACCCAGGGAGTTATATCTGTTGTGGTGAATCAGATGTGCCGATCTTATGTGGATGCTTTATTAATTCATAGTGTGAGGATACATTTGCCCTTCTGGATATTATGTACTTCGATGTAGATTCTATACCTTGAGGTTGTATTGGTTTGGAGGCATCATCGGGAATTTTATTGAAGAGGATTCTAAGAAGACAAAGGTCTCACTTTGGAAGGAGAGGAGTTATAATTTAGGGTTATAGGGGGAGGCAATTTGTTCCTAAGGATTTTTGGTAATCATGATGATTTGGAAAGTATAATTAACAGATCAACAAAGTCATTATATTTTGTTAGCATAATATTTATATTCCAGCGGCGGTCTATGAGAAATATGTTAGGTTTTGATGAATCAGATATGTTTGGAATTATGTTTGTTATCAAATCATGTATTGAGTATAGAAAGAGTTAAAATATATGGGGAGTTGGATGATTTGAAGGGTTTAGTTTTGGTTCCTATAGATGTGATACATTGATTAAGCTAAGGAGGAAATAGTAGTGGCTAAGGTAAAGGATGACATTATAGATACATCATTTTTTTTCATGAGAGTGTACTAGTGTGAGGTCTACTTTATTGGCTAGGTTCACCTAAGCTATTCTTGACTTGTTCATGGTACTTTGTATGTGTGAGGTTGGTCATTATACTAGATCTTGATTGTTGTTTGGTTGACTGAGGCAGTTTCAGAAATTTCAGTTTGTGCGGTCAGAGGTAGAGTTATTCATTGTCGGTACTTCTAGAAGATTTTGACATGGTTTTAGTTTGCCTCAATATTCTTTTATAGTGGGTTAGTTTTCTTGTGGAATTGTGTCCATGATCTCCTTTGGGATTATGCATGCCTTGTTGGTCTTCTCCATTAGTGATGTTGTTCTACAACTCGTAGTTGATTCATAGTGGTGGATTAATCACATCAATCATGTGGGATGCCTTAGTAAGATGTGACTAGAAGAAAAATATATTTATGATAGGGTATACTCAATTCTGGCATTAGCCACGGGCGTCACCAGGTTTCTAGTGTGTTCAGACTGTTTTTCATTCATGGTACTAGTGAGACACAAGTTGGTTGACCGTTCCTCTTAGTGTATAATATTAAATTAGTGTGTCGTTGACTTATTCTATCACCAGTTAATTGTGGTTTTATTCTTCTCTATCTATTAGTACACTCCATACCAGTTTTTATGAGATGGGCAGTCTCTCTTTGGTTTCCTCTTGTGTTACTATCTAATGATTGGATCCTTAGTGGCGGATCAGGTGAACTAATCCTATGAAATGATATTGTCGGTGGTTAGTGAATGAGTTGTCTTAATTCTTTCAGATAAGTTAGATTGATGTGGTAGTAGGATATGAAGTGACTTGTGGTGTTGCCTGAAGGGTGAGTCGTTAAGGCATGTATCAAGTATTGGAAGAGGTGTAAGCTCACCACTAGAGTGGGATTTCTGGCACTTGATTAATGATTCAGACCGGTTTCAAGGTTTTTCTGTGCTTCACAAAGTGGTTTAGTTCTTCCAATAGTCTTTGGATGTTTGGGACTAAGGGTATCTCTAATATGAATATTAGTG
>JBDJHY010093175.1:0-13770 GCA_039654485.1 Withania somnifera
ATTGACTCTATTGACTAGAAAGGATGTTCCTTTCTGGTGGTCTAATGAGTGTGAGACATCCTTTCAGAGGCTTAAGACTATCTTGACTTCTGCTCCTGTGTTGACATTACCAATTGAGGGTAGACTTTCTCCATCTATTGCGATGCTTCCAGTATTGGTCGGGGTTATGTTTTGATATATTAGGGTCGTTTTATTACTTATGATTCTAGAAAATGTAAGGTTCATTAGCGTAGCTATCCCCCCATGACCTGGATTTTAAGGCAGTAGTCTTTGCGGTCAAGATTTGGTGCCATTATATTTATGAAGTTTATTGTGAGATCTTCATGATCATTGTAGTATTTAGTATATTACAAGTCAACAGGAGATTAATTCTAACTATCACACATGGATTGAGTTTCTGAAGGACTATGATATTTCTATCTTGCATCATCCGTTCAAGGAAAATATGGTAGCAACTTCCTTGAGCCGAAAGGCAGTGAGTATGGGTAGTTTGATATCCTTGTCAATTTTTGAGAGACCATTGGTGTTGGATTTTCTTTCATTGGATATTCTTTTGTTTAGAATTATGATTTCATATACAAACTACATCCTTGCTAGTGTTGAGGCGTATTCTACGATGGTTTATCAAATCTAGCAATGTCATTTTGAGGATCCAGCATATAGTACGGATAATTTAGCTTCCCATTATCTTCAATAGGTAGTTTGATATCATAGCATGGTAGTTTTTATTATTTTAGACTGAGGTACTAAATTCACATCTCAGTTTTGGAGAGCGGTTCAGCATGGTATGCGTACGAAGGTTCATTTGAATAAAACATTTAATCCAAGGCATATGGTCAGTCTGAGAGGACTATTTAGGTTTTGAAAGACATATTGAGGGCGTGTGTTATTAATTTTGTGTCATTCTTTGGATTAACATCTAGCTTTGGCAGAGTTTGCTTACAATAACAACTACCATTCTCGATTCATATTGTTTGAGGCTTTGTATGGTAGGCGATGTCATTCTCCTATTGGATGGTTTGATGGTTTTATGTCTAGATTGCATAGTACTGACCTACTTTTGGAAACCTTAGATATGGTTCGGATGATTTAGGATAGGCATTGGGCTTTCCGAAGTAGGCAGAATAGTTATTTAGACTATCGCCGACATGACCTGGATTTCATGTGGGTGATAGGGTCTTCTTGTGTGTATCACTCATGAAGGGTAAGATGAGGTTTGGTAGGAGGGGCAAGCTTAACCCTTGTTATATTGTCCCTTTTGAGATTCTTGACTAGAACGGTAGTGTTTCTTATCAGCTAGCATAACTCCTATATTTTTAGCTGTGCATCCAGTATTTCATATTTCGATCCCGAGACAGTATGTTTCTGATGAGTCGCATGTGGTTCGGTATGATTCGGTTCTTGTTGATGAGGGTATTTTAGTTGTTGAGGAGTCAGTGTTGATTTTTTCTAGAGAGGTGAGGATGTTGAGATCTTGTGGGATTCTGATGGTCAAAGTGTAAAGGGGAGATCGTCCCGACAAGGAGGCCACTCTAGTGATCAAAATTGAGTTTAGGTCCTAGTATTTGCATTTGTTCGATCCTTCAAGTATTTCCTTGTTTTGACTTTTGGGGATGAAAGTTCTTTTATTAGTGGATGTTGTAATGACCCTTACTATAATTTTCACGATTTCACACTTTCTTACGTTCTAAAGCTTTTCTACAGTGATCCTAAGTCTTTTATAACTTATCAGAACTACTGGTTCAGTTCCCAGGTTCTTTTCTTGGTTTTTATGTCTATTTCCCTATTTTAGAGCCCTTAGAATTGAAATTATTAACTTTAATCAACATTCTATATATAAAAACTCGAAATCAAATTCCAATAGCTTCATTGGCTCTAGAACGTGGATTAAAGTCTTGATGAACCTTTGGTTTGAATATGAGAGCTCTGGTATTGAGTTTATGTAAATTTGCATATTTTATGCACTTTATGTTTCCATTTTGGAGCTTGGATAGTCATTTTGTGATTGGAGCTTGGGGATCGAAAATCCAACTATGCCATCAGCTCCAGAATGTCGAGTTTGGGTTAATTAAGTTGTTCGTTTAGGTTTCGGGCCAACTGAGCTCATTTTGAGTAGTTGGTTGGAATGCTGGAAAGTTTGGATAATGTTAAATTTGGTCAACATTTTATCTAAATAGCCTCAGAACAATATTTCGTGTGCTTCGTTGAGTCCATAATATCATTTCCATATAGTTTGCATATTCAATTTGTGTTCTTCAGTTTTTTGATGCACTCTGGGCATTGTTTTCTAGTTTTGGAAATTGTTGGTTTTAGCTGATAGCTTATGCGTATCATTCCTTAATCGTGGTCACATTGCCTAATTCACATGATCGCATAAGTCTTCCTTTTTGTTCTTTACCACTGAAGACTCTATTCACATGATTGTGTGGGTTCATATGACTTTCACTTCGCGATTGCAGCGCATGATGCACGCGACCGCGAAGGACTTCTTGCTCCCAGATCGCAATCATAAGCCTCTTTGTGAGTGATCATGTAGCATTCCGCCCAGCAGATATAAATAACTGAAATTCCAAAATTTGAGCTTGTGTCTCCTTTTTATCTTCTTCAAAAGCTTTAAAACCTTCATTAAATTTCTTGGGTCTTCTCATATGCTTTTGGGTGACATTGAAATAATATTTCATTGATTCCACATCAATTATTGGTAAGTTTCTACTTTAAATTTCCCGTATTTCACCCAAAAATCTCCATTTTCATCAATGTGTTTCATCACTTTAATTAATTTTTTGAAGACCTTTTCTTGCTTATCTTAGATTAAACTTTGGGTGTAGGTTCCCTAAGATGTGGGGAACATTTTACACCCATTGTTCGAGTTCTTAGATTCATGGGTCTGTAAGCCCGTTCAGGCTCGCATTTCGAACCCGACTATTTTCATGGAGTTATGGATATTATTGGATTTCTTTTAATGTCTAGATTATAATTTTGATAGTTTTGTGACTGAGGGAGCTCGTTCGCACTTTCTTGGATTATTTATTGCGTCTGGGCATTCTTCTATGCTGTTTTGCGAGTGCTTTGTTGGAGGACAAATAGTCTATGCTTACGATCTTAGACCTGTCTTACATGGGAGAAAATTTTGATAAATAGACATCCTTGGGTTGAGATTTCTATGTTGGAACCCATGAACCTACCCACTCTTTTAGTCCGCCTCTTAGCTACTTATTCATGTTGTATGTGCAATGTTAGTTACCCTATGACCCTGAATAGTCCTGATAGACTCTGGAACATAGATGTTGTCATGACCCAGAACCCGAATCATGATGGCGTCTAGCGCCCTTCAATAGACAAGCCCTAACCCCTTGGACCGAAGCGAAAATCAATGGACCGATAACAAATGACCAATAGTAATAAAGAGGTACGGAGTAAGATAAAAGGAATATATATGCAATGGCAAGAAAACTACAACACCTCCCAGAATTGACGATTGTGACAAAATGGAGCTAACTACATCAAATTATACAAAAAGTAATATATACAACAACTTGAACAGGAAGTAAATACAAAACCATTCTGCCCTGAACAAGATAAGGCAAAATCCCAACATCTATAGAGAACAGGCCCATTTGAGTGTTGGAGCTTACCTTGATCTCTAAAATCACTTTCTCCTCTACAGCATGATCACATCTCCTACAAAGGCCATAGTAGTATACGTATTACAGAAACGGTACAGAAGTGCAGCATGGGTACCAAAACACAAGGTACCCAGTAGGCATCATCGTCCTACTGGGCTAAAATCAAATACAAGTAAGAATATTGAGTAAGTAAAACAGGTCAAAAGAAAAGAAAGTAAACACATTACAAAAAACAAAGCACAACAATAAGGGAGTGACTAAAAGTAACAAACGTAGGTTACGATCCCACAAATGCATGCTTGATATCCAATTCACTCAACCAACAGGAGGAACAAGTACAACTAAGGGATACATAGAACATAAACAAACTCGCCATGACTCCCCCTTAAGCCCAGAGATCACAAACACGTAAAAATGAATTTGTGGGGGTGTTGGAAAGTAAATCTAAACTGTTCCATATCAACCGGGGGACTCTGCCTAAAAAGTGCCAATACCGAGAGGCTCCAGCCAAAATGTTCCAATACCGGGGGACTCTACCAAAAAAGTGCTAATAATAGGGTCAGTGCTTTATAGGACTATGCCTCGAACTTGAGTGTAGGGAAAATACCCCAACAGTACCCATATCTGTGACATATCGAGGGACTCTACCCCAAAAGCACTAATACCTGGGAGCAGAAAGCACTAATACCTGGGGACTTTGCCCCAAAAGTGCCAATACTAGGGGATCCGCCCCAAATGTGCCAATACCAGGGGACTGCACCCCAAAAGTGCCAATGGGGTTTGTTCCTCAGAGGACCGCATCTCACACTCGAGTGTAGGGAAAATACCCCATTAGTACCCATATCGGATGTCGGTGCCTTATCTGGCCCATACTCATAGTGTGTGCCCTGGAGGATCATGCCCCTAGATTGGAAGCAGGATCTAAGCCTTGATAACACCAGTCGTACTACCCAAATCATTAATATACACATGCATGATCGTGGAACATCAACAATGTTAATAAGAGAAACAAAAGCGATAGGGGCCATGGCCCACAAGTGCTAATCTAAGTAACGGTACGTGTAACATCTGTGATAGTTGAAAACCCCATCTTCCTTTCTTATCCAAACATAGCGCCATTCCACAAGGTGGTCGTGGAAATATGTATAAGTACAAGAAAATCCCCGTTTTATCAGTTGTTAAGTCAAGAAGAATTCCAATTTTAATTAGTTACTTGTGAGTACAAAGCTAACACAACCCCGAGACACGCCCGTACTCAATCACCAACCACAAGAATGTAAAACATATGAATTCAGGTCAATTAAAACAAAAGGGAATGTGCTCGAAGTCTAGAAAGGACGGAAGCCACTAGCTAAGTGCACAACTTGCCCAAGTAACCCTGTACCAATAGCACTACCACATGGTTACTACCCACAAACCGGGCACACAAACCACATCGTACAACTAATAATGGTCCCTGAAAGGTAAACAAGTGCCAATAAATAGAAGGAAAGTCACACAAAGTACTAATCCAGCTCACCGACTGGTTGGAACAAACTAGAATTCAACAAGAACCCAGTCTAAAATAAAGGAAAAACCTAGCTTACCTAGATGCCAATGAAAAGCTCCTGCAAGTCGCGCGCACACCCCCTCCCCCCCCAAAAGCTTAAAAATCACCCAACATGGCTCAAATTTATAAAATTAAGGATACACAGGTTAAAACAAGAAGACCAATACCCATATTCCATAAAGCAACACGGGTTGGAACCTGAACTAAAAATTAGCCCAACGGGCCCACAATTTGAAAAATTATACCAAGGGTACCAACATGTAGAGCATAACACGATGAGCACTTTGGTATGAAACTGAATCAAAAGAAGAAAGGGACAAGGGAGAGGTCGTGTTACAAAGTAATGAAATTAAACTTTTTACAACAATACTAAAAAGGACAAAAAGGACGAGGAAAACTTGTGCCACTAAGTCACACCACCTCCCACGCAACTCCCCACCACTTTTTCATACTCAAAACACTCTACAACATACTCCCAAGGTTCATCTATAAGGGTTTAGATGAATGGGAAATGATTGAAAATGAAGGGGATAACCGTTTTTGAAACCTGCGCATGGCCGCTAGTATGCCCCTTTGTCCATTGGGGAGACCTCTCCAGGGCTCGCTTGTATGGAATTCAATGGGGAAAATCTATGGGTGTAGAGGCGATGGTGTTGGGCGGCCCTAAGTTCTCTGGGGCGAGTTGCAACCTGAAACAACACACAACTCAACAGAAAATTTCTGAGGGACCTAAAACGAGCTTTTTAAGTCCAAATCTAGCAATCTAAATGTGCAATTTGGGTGGAAAACACTCTGTGGATTTAACAAAATTTATGAAACAACCAACCAAGGTCATTTAAATAAAAATAACCCCTAATCTCAAACAAACTCAAAAGAGGAAATTTCCAAATTTCCACAAACGAACCCAAAATGAGCCCGGACACCCCGAGAAACAAACTAATAACCTTACTAGCCCGAAACCAACATTCCAGAGCTGATGGAATTGTCAGAATTACGATCGAATGCTCAAAACACTAAGAGACCACCCAATCTCAAAAATGAGCTTTGGATGAACTAAATTTCCACAAAACAATCCAAACTCAAAATAAAAACCCCAGGAAATGAACTCAACGTTCATCTAGACCAAAGTCGGCATCCTTGAACTAAGGAACTGTCAGAATTCGATTCCTTGAACGTCTACTAAAAATTCACTCTCAATTTCAACCATTTCAAAACTAAAACTTCAAAATAGGGAAATTGAGATAAAAGGAAAACAAGCCACCAAGACATCGAACTACCAGTCCCAGCAAGTCATAAATGACTTCGGGAAAACTACTAGATGGCTTTATTATGTGAAAAGGTAGAGAGTAAGATAATGACTAAATGGTTCATTACAATATCCACCATTAAATATGTATTTCTTCCTCAAAAGTCAAAGAAAGAAAGGTACCTGAAGGCTCGAACTGAGTAGGGCATATTGGGCTCATATACCCCTTACAAACATCAAGCTACACAACCAATAGACAACGCGTGTTGGGGAGATCCTAACAATTGGAACTCCTTTGATCCCCAGCTAAATAGAGCTTCCACTACAAGGATACAAGCTATCCCTCAAGCCGACAAACACTCAACCGAGCTAACTCATCCAAACGTGCCCCAAAACTAGATCAAAACTATAGGAGAAGGAGAAACCATGCTGACAAGCCATGAAAAAATGGCTAGAAACCACAACATAAGCCAACCCCAAAGGAACATCTAAGGACAGTACCAGCACGATCGACCACTAAACAAAGTATAACCGTCCACCAGATCCATGACAGCTAATCAAAACCAAGGCAATGAAAGTACTTAATAATGCAGGAAAAAAGCTAGGTAAAGAGACCGCAAGGTAGCCTGCACAATCCCCAAAGCCCAACAGACAACAAAATACCCCAACAGCCCTTCTACCTAAAAAGGTACCCAACCACAGGTTCAAATAGAGGCAATGAGGTAGGGTCTACACATTGTAATGTTTAAAATGCATGACATGCACAATTCATACTAACCGACATAGTACAAGTTAACACAATACTCAAGTAAGAGATTAAAACATGGAATGAACTAGGTAATTTGCTGATGTTAAACTCCAAAAGAGCCCATATCACATTATTTAGAACACCAATGCCTTCCCAAGGTACGATTTCTAACTCAAGTTCATATATACATATACCAGGTTTCAGGCGAGGAAAGCTTTATATAATTAAGTACAACAAATAACATGTAGGCTCTATCTTAGACAGGAAATCATGACATTGTTAAAGTTTACCCGAGTTAATCAGGAACTACTTAAATCATGCACCACACACAGGGATACATACAAAGAATATTACAAATCAACATTGTTAGTCTACCCCTATCTCACGCTTGCCACAATCAATTGTTATTGAACACCAACACTGATAGGAAGTAGGGAGGAATAATGCTTGCATAGAAAATTAGCCACTAGGACCAAATAGGTATGCATACTGTTTAATAATAGTTGAAATCAATTGAACATAGGTAAGAATACATCACTTAAACAAGAATAGGCAATCAATATGTGCATAACTAAAGAGTTCTTATCATTGCACCTAAAATAATGTAGTAATTCTCGACGTCTTTCATGAGTCATTCACATAATGGTTTTCAATGGATAGTGAAAGCATGTTAACTCTTTCCTAGGGGAGATATGTTTTATATCCCCCTAAACGGTGATCAATAGCCTTCTCGCCCAAGCTGCCCCACCTAAAATCCTAGTATTTTTGCCACTGGTTAGCCCATTTCTAAGGCTAACCAACCCCTCTTATTAGCATTCTCAACGAGTTTCATCCCCCCTCCCCCTTCATAAATCTTCAAAACCCTACCATCTTCAAAAGCACATCTAATGATAAAAAAACATATCTTACCTATTGTTCTTAGCTAATTTTCTTGCAAACCAAACAAATTATTAACCTAGTTGCTATGGATGATAGAGTACATACGGTGAACCTATAGAATGATAGTTTACCTATGTTTTGCAAGAATTCCAAATAGCTGGGTCACATAAAATTGTAGAATTCTATATTTGGAACTAAAAAAAGGTTGCAAAACACAAGGTTGTCATGGAGGATGAGAGCAATTGAAAAGTTGAGAAGATAGTCAATAATGAAAAGCAATGGAACAACAACATCCACAAGGAAATCAATAGAATCCTACAAGGAGAAGATTCAAAATTTGATACAAACTCAGACAATTTCTTTGTGACAAAGTTACCACTCCTGAAAAAGGAACAAGTACATTATATGTGTTTGCAATTCTTACATAGAAAGATCATGTAGCAGTAGGGGAAATAAATTTCAGTATGAAGATAGTAATACAAATTCAATAACCACAACAACAATAAATAGGTGCAGCAGTACAATAAAGGATATAGAGAAGAAAGTACCATTTATACAAAAGGAAAATATTTAACAAGTTATGAACCTTCCACTAAAGAGTGGATAACTAGAACCTTTGGCAATCATCAAGTGCAGAACATATTCCCTACTCCCAACAACATCAATCTCGCCTGGAGAAAAATTATTCATATTAATCAAGTAGGTGAGGACTTGAGAAAGATGGGGTGATTAATACAACTGAAGGAACAATGAGAATTAGTACTAGTTAAAGTATATTGTAGCAACTGAAGCCATTAAAAATGTATGAGAATCACAATCACTGATACCTCCATTAGGGTCCCAAAGAGTGATAAGTCCAGTAGAATCAACATCTTTGTAAAGCAATAAGAGCACATGGATGATAAAAATAATTAATAGTAAGAGGATCAATCAAGTAACTGAGTAGCAACAGTGGTACAAATAAAGGTTAAGGTTAATAAATATGAGGCAATTATTGAATTCCATATTACAGTGAAAATTGATGAATATGGTTCAAAAAATATCCAAATAAATCCCTTTATTATATATCACTCGCAAGGCTGAGAATTTCACAAAAGGTTAAGCTGAAGAGAAAAGAGGAGATGGAATGATTGAACTGAATGAAGATCATATTTACTGGGATGCTACTGGGATGCTAATCTATCTCCAAGGGTGGTGAAGCCAGTTATATCTACTAGAAAAGGGAAAAAACAAGGCATAGGTGAAATATCTCAACCTCTCAGGGTCCAACAAAAGAGAAGGTGATATAATCCATTTTCTAACAAATGATGAAAACTCTAATATGGAATATAAGATTTGTAAAGTCACACAAAGATTGTCAAAGGGTTCAAATGTTGCATAACTTTCATATGTTTTCTTTTGTGGCTTTACTAGAGCCTTTTCAGCAATTTAGAATCATCAACAAATATATAAAAGAAGATTAAGGATGCCTTTGGACATACATAATATAAATGGAAATATTTGGGTCTTTACTAATCATAGGTATGATACTATTTCGGTCAGTAATCTATACCAACAAATCACCATTAAAAAGGTGAATTAAGTTACTGTAAGTATTTTTGTGCTACCTTAGTATATCAAATATGATAGTAATTTGAGGCTAGAGCTGTGGGACGGGATTTTTGATATGTCTAATGAAATGAATAACCCATGGATGATCAAAGGGTACTTTAATGTTGTATTAAATATGGAAGTGAAAATAGGAGTATACCAGTTTATGATGAGGATTATGAAGACTTCGGAACCTATATAGAATCTTGTAATCTCTCATAAATATAATTCAAAAGAAGTCCATTCACATGTGGAATGGAAGGGCTGGAGATGATTGTATCTTTACAAAGTTGGATATAATTATTTTCTAATTAAGATTTTTAAGAGTTGCTTTCACACAAAATGTGCAACATCTACCAAGAACTGGATCAGATCTTGCGCCATTACTCCTTTCCTGCGAAGTGGTAGCTATTATTAAGAAACCTTTTTAGGTTTTTGAAATTTTGGATAGAACATAAGGCATTTAAGGAAGTGGTTAGAATGAACTAGATTCTAAGTTATCTTCTAACCCTTAGAAAGATAAAAGGGATCAAGAAGACACTGATTTTGTAGAGAAAAAAGACCTACAGAGACATATTTCAATAGTTAATCATCAGGCAAGAGATTGCATACACCAAAAAGACCTATTTTAAGAATTTCCTATAGCTGAGAATAGAGAAATAATGAAAAACTCCAGGGCTAAGTATAATAAACATCTTCCAGAAATCCAAGGCTAAGTATAATAAATATCTTCATCTAAAGGAGGCCTGTTGGTAGTAAAAAGCAGGGTATTAATGGTTTGAAAATAGAGATAGAAAAACCAAATTATTTAAAGTTTGGTTAAAGTAAGAGGAAAAAGCTAAAGGTGAGTAAGATTCAAAACTCTCAAGGAGTTCGTTTAGAGGGAGAAAATAAAATAGCAACAAAAGTTGGGACATTATAGGAGCTAATATTAGGAAGATTTTATCAACATTGTTGGGACATTGTAGGAGCTAATATTGTTAGAATGGTGCATGATTTCTTTGCAGGCAATACCCTTCTTAGGTCTATCACTCATACTAATTTAATTCCTATACCAAAGAAAACCTTTGTTAAAACTTTATTTGATATTACCTATCATACTGAGTAACTTCTCTCTAAAACTCTTTATGATTGATCAAAAGAGGTGTTACCAAAGTTAACTTCAGCAAACTAGTCAGGGTTTGTCAAATGAAGCATCATAAAAATATTTTACTTGTCCTAAAATTGGTTACATACCTTGGTAAGAAAAAGAAACCCTTCAATTTGGTCATTAATCTTGATATGGATAAGGCCTGTAACAAAATATCATGGTTATTTATAATTAAAGTATTGAGGAAGATGGGATTTTCTAACAACTTTGTGGACTTGGTTTGGAGGTCAATATCTAATAGCTAATTCTCTATGCTAGTCAATGGTCACTCTTATAGTTTCTTTTACTTACTTTATAGGCTGGGTGAAACCAGGTGACCCTCTTTCTCCAACACTTTTCTACTCTCCGTAGATATTCTTATAAGGGATCTTAAATCCTTATTTGAAGATGGTCAATATGGGGTGTATGGGGTGTCTAAGTGGAGTCATAATATGAATCACCTAGCATATGATGATGATATAATTATCGTTTCTTCTTCCAATAGTTATTCTTTTAGCATCATTATGGAAACACTTTAGAACTATGAGAAGAAATCTGGGCAAAAAGTCAATAACGAGAAAAATATTTATTTATTCATTAGAATGCTACTAGTAACACTTCTCTTTAGGTAGGTAAATGTATAAGAACAAATAGGGAAACTTTTCGTATGAAGTATTTAGGATGTCCAATCACTCACACTAGGAAAATAGAATAGAACTATGTAGATTTGATAGATAAAGTCGAAGGAAAGTTGTAAGTCTAGAAGGGCAAGATGCTCTCATATGCTGGTAAAGAAGTGTTGATCATGAGTGTCCTACAAAGTATTCCTATTTATGCTTTCTCAGTTATAGTTCCTCTTATCTATGTCATTAAAGAAGTATATTGGATATTTACTAAGTTTTTCTCGAGTAATATAGAATCAGGTAAAAAAAAACACTAGTCAGCTTAGGTAAAAGTCTGATACCTAAATATAAAAGGGGTCTTGGTTTTTGATCCATGTTTAATGTTTAAAAGTACATGTATGCTAAATTATGGTGGCGGTACAGGACTCAAAACAATCTATGGACTAATTTTTTTTTTGTAACAAATACTCCAAAAGGCAAATACCCTCTCTTTTCCAATGAAAAGAAAGCCTCACATATATGAAAATACATGTTAGAAAATAGAGCAGAGATTGAGAATTATCTTATGTGGGAGCCCAAAATATGTACTTCTTCAGTATGGTATCATAATGGGACTAACCTTGGTCTTTTGTATATGCAACACTCTGAGAACCTCAGAATTAAATTTCGACAGTTTCGTTAGCTTCGTAATGCCAAACAAAGTCAAGATTGACCTTAAGTTTGTGTTTTGGAGGCTTCATTTACAAGTTATGCGAATTTGTGGAAATTGTTTAAGTTTTAGCCTAAAAGTGGAGTTTGTGTGGAAACTCGATGTTTGGAGTGTCGGGCTGGAATTTTGACGCTTCCAACAGGTCTGGAATGATGAATTTAGGCTAGGAGAGGTGTTGGTTTAATTTTTGTACTTGTCGTTGTGAATTCGAGGTATTGGCGGAGAAATGCGCCTTTAGGCCCTATTGGTTTGAGGGGTAATATGGAGTAAATGACCTCCTATACCATTTTCGTTGATTCCATTGAGTTTGAAATATGTTTTTCACTCAAAAAACATATAAGATTTATTAAATTTGGACTCCATTTCAATTCAGAACCCTTGTTGGAAAATCTACAACAAACCTGCAGATTTTAAGCCTGTCTCGGCATGCTATCCGGGCAGCCCACCCAAGCATCCAGGCACCCCGTCACGGCACCCCAGAAAGCCCAAAGTTGGTGATTACTCCTCTAAACTCCTATTGATGTCCTCTCTTCCCTCCTCAATCTTCTGTATAACGAATTTTCAGCCTGGCTGGAGACCTCCCCATCCCAGCCAGGGGTTGACTGTACAGCCCAGTAACCCAACCCGGCACCCTGAAAAGCCTAATGGGACAATTACTTCTTCGGACTCCCCTTGACGTCCTCTCTTCCCTCCCCAAACCTCCGTATTGCATATTTTTTGCCTGGATGAAGACCTCCCTAACCCAGCTAGGGGCTGACTCTATACTTAGTTTTATTTTCAGGATTTTCAGATTGTGCCCAAAGACCCTCTTGGGCATTCACCCACCCAACAACATTCTATTAAAGGGTGTAAAACACACCTTTGTCCTCATTTCATCAAAAATATTTTCCCCAACCAGTTTTGAACGTGAAAAATTCCTCCCAATCAGATTTTCAAGGGAGATAAAATTTGGAGCCATTGTTCTTCAATTCTTTAACGTTTTTAGGTAAGTTTTCTTCCCTTTCTACCCTTGAACTTCTTTGTTCCTCTATTAATGGCTTCAAGCTTTGGAAGTGATAAAATCATGCTTATATATTTATATATTCATAGAATTCTTCATTTAATTGTGTATACATTATTCCTAATAATAATTATACGCTGTAATTCCATCTGTAAATTCGTAAAGAGGGGACCTTTGACCCCTTTTTAACTGATTCGTTAGACTCGTGTTGACTTGTAGAATTCATTGGCGCAAGTTTCAAATTGATTGGAGCATGTTTGATATCAGTAGGTTGTGCAATTTGTGATTATTGTAAAACTTTATCATCGGATGGCAGGTAGGTTTTCGTGGGCTAATTATGGGTTTACAGCTTTACTAGTTGTACTAAATAGCTTCCTTGGGATGGGTATCTAAGTGTATAGTATCCCCATACCTTTATTTCGTCTAGTGATTATTGATATGGTTATGTTGATACCTGTTTGATACAGGACCGGGACTTAGTATTTATTCATTTGCCTGTGCAGGGCATAGGTTGTGATTACCGCATGCTATCTATGTGGAATATGCTTATATGCTACTTTTTCTCTGTGTATTCATGACACAGAAAGACCGAGTTATGGCTCCGATGAGAGTGCATTGGGGTTGGGTAGTATCACCGCTTGATATGTGAGCCTTGAGGGCTAATGTTGAGA
>JBDJHY010093284.1:0-13770 GCA_039654485.1 Withania somnifera
CATCCTGATGTTGGTCGAGTAGATCATTAATCCTCAGCATCAAATACATGTTCTTAATTGTTACCTTGTAAAGATTTTGATAATCTATATACATCGATTCTTCCTTTTTCTTTTAAAAAAATGTGAGCACCCTATGGAGATGTCCTCAGACAAATGAAACCCTTATCTTGAAGGTCTTGGAGCTAAACCTTCAGCTCCCTCAACTCGGACGGAGCCTTAAGGTATGAGGTGATAGAAATAGGAATGGTGCCTGAGGGAAAATTGAATATCCCTCTCTGGAGGAAGGCTATTTAGGTCATTCAAAAACACAATTAGAAAATAAAAAACAATAGGAACAAACTCGGTAGAAGGAGTGTCGGCCCTAACATCGCAATTGTAAGATAAGTAAGACATAAATCCTCTCGCCACCAACCGCCTAGCTTAAAGGTAGGAGATAATCCCTATCAGAGAATTGTTAATAGAACTTGTCCACATAACTAGTGATAAGCCAGACACGACTAAGGTAAAGGTCTCTGTATAGCAATTCAAAGTTGGACGATGAGGGGATAATATATATATGCCCAATATAATATCAAACTCTAATAGGTTTTAACAACCTAATTTCTCAGGTTATGATGGCACCTACTAGCCCACTAGTAAGAAAACCAACCCTGTAGCTCAAAGCCATAAGTGATGGGTTACTATTGAAAATACTTCCATGCATAATAATTAAAAAGTAGAAATAGAAGAGATGAAATAAGGAGTACAACATACATAAAGAGAGTCAATAAACCTCCCAAGACATGGTATTAGTATATATAGAGACACTAAGAGTATAAAGTACCAAAGTATATGTTAATAATTACACGGCCCATCTCTAAAAATACAAAAGAGACAAAATAAAACATATGAGATGCATGATATAGCTAGACACTCTAAGCTCACCCCGAGTCTCCAAAACTATAAACAAAGAGGCCCGAGAAATAAAGTCAGTGGAGAGTACTAGTTCTTAAACCTGCACTAGGGGAACACAAGTGCAGTATGAATATAAGTTGCCGACACAACAAGTACCCAGTAGGCTTCAAGGTCCCACTAGGCACATAACAAGTATATAAATTATAAATAATAGGAATACAAGAAAACCAGGTCACGCAAGTAAGTAGTGCATCATGAGAAGCTAGCCATATAAAAAGGAAGAAAGAAAGCTTATAGTATACAAAAAAATGTTAGCTATATCACATATCAAGAACTTGGGTAGGGAGAGAAGGAAATAACAAGGATCCTTTAAGCAACATAATAATGACAAATAGAAAAAATACAATCCAACATAGAAAAGGATGCTAAGGTCGAACATTAGGTGTACAAGTAACCTCAAGGATACAAGGAAAACATACAACAAATAGAAAACACACCCACAAACCTCCAAAGTAAGGATTATCAATAAATAAATAGCACTAGTAACATACAAGACATTAAAAAAAAAAAACCCTTCCATGCCCCACAAAAGAATGGAAGAGTAAACACAAATCATGCTCATCTTTCTAGCCCCATTCCACCAGCGAGTTCATACAAAAAAGTGTGATAAAGTAAAAACAAACATAATGATGCATAATTTCTGTATACGCTCCTCCTCCATTACCCATAGGACCAGAAGGCAGGACCTATAAAAGGCTTCCCCAAATTTCTCTTCACCACCGTAGACCCCTTCTCTATCGTATCCGTCCCTGGAATGACAGGGTCCTTGGAGGTATACCAAATGCATACAAAATTCCTAGTTTCATAGGAAACCTGACATATTATTATCAAAGAACCTGGGGGAGGCTCAAATCTCAACATCTAATTCCTCAATATAGGTATCACCATACTATAATCTCAGCAGCTCAGAACCACTAGTCTTAGTGTCTAAGGGACAGGGTCTCGAATCAATAAGCATAAAGTAGAAAATGGTTGTCCTCATTACCAATGAAAAGTAGGTCTCAAGTGGCATCAATAGTAGTATATGATGGTTTCTGATGTCAAGGTGTGAAGTCTACTCTAAAAAAGTAGAAAAAGGTAGTATCGACATGAAACTGAGTCTAATGTATGTAAAAAAGGCACTTATGTTATTATTATTAGTCAAAAAATCCAATTCATTCTAGTTTTATCAATTTCAGTCATCAATACATGAAAATCAGCTCCAAGGTTAAAGAATGTTACAGAAAAGTAATAATAAGCCCCTGACGACAATATACACTCTCATAAGCTAAACATAATGGCATTCATGCTATATGAATGCAGCAACACAAAAAGTATCTATAAATAACCTATGCCTTACAAAGGCTCAGTTTACGCTATAGCTAGTAGAACATAATCGATAGCCTAAACCCAAGGGAAAAACCCAAAACCAATCTACGTAAAAATGTTCTACTACTTTCAGAGTGACCCTACGACCATCACAAGGCCAATACTAGGTCAAATGTGTTTTCATACACCAAGAACTGCCAGAAAAAGGGAGATAAAGTAGAATACAAGAACTGGTCAATGGTCACAGTATCGACCTAAGAATCCTAAAACATGAATCTTAATTACTGTATTTATAAACTCTATGTCCTAGAGTAAGCCGAGGAGCCTACTTGTTGTCTGTTGAGTATCGAGTTGTAGCATCCAAAAGAATAGCTTGTCTGATATCAAATGTCCTCAAATATCCATGACACTTGTGATATATGAATCTACATATCAATGCGAAGCTAATGATATAATTTATAATAAATTCTAGACTGGACCAAACATTGGGCCTAATATGGGCCCATAGGACACGCTAATGGGACCCTGAAATAAACTTCACCATAGTGTTTCCAACATCACTCAGAACTCATACTCCAAAAATAGACAAAATCTGAGTAGGAATTGGGCTTCAAAATTCCCGAGGAATGTGAGGGAAACCTATAAAACATAACATAATATTACATGAATTAAAACAAGAGTTTATGTACCAAGGTGAAGATGGAAAATTAGCTATAGGGTATAATAAGACCCAATGCACCAACTAATAACAAACAATCAGCTAAAAATTTGAGAATTTGCAAAAAATTATCAAGCTAAGATCAAGGACATCAATCTTCGAATTTCACATTTTTAAAGAAAATTCAAGGAATAGGTACTTACATATAATGAGAAAACACGTGCACTATGCCCCCAAAACAACTTCCTCAAACTTAGGATATTATTCATTAAGAGAATCCTATCTTAGAGAGAGAGAGAGATAGTAAGAGAAACTTGTGATAAATCTGTATGAAAATTCAAGGTTGAAAATGATATATACTTTCAGGTACTTGCCAATGGCAAGATGTCGCGATCACATGGTTGAGTTTTATTGGCTATCGTAATCGCCATGGTTAACCTTGCAACTAAATTGGGTGAAGAGGATGATAGTTATGATCACGTACAAGGACATCATGATCATTTAGAGGGGAAAAGCTGACCTTCACAATTTTGTGCCATGTCCTCTTTATCATAAAGAAAAATATTGGCATGCACCAACTATTATTATTGACAAAAAATTAGCCATTTCTAGTGAATCTGAACACCACTTTGTATGGGTTCGGAGTATGATATTTTAATGACCCTTATGATCATTTCTGTTTTCTGCATGTTATGTTTTGTTCAGCATTATTGTAGCTTCCCCTGGTTATTTATGACCTGCTAGGATCGGTAGTCTGGTTCCCTAGAAGTTCAGTTAAGATTTATCTCACTTTGCCTACTTTTAGAGCCTAACATAGGTACTTATAGACTTTTGTCAACATTCTTTCAATACGAGATCATAATTGAATTTTGATATTCCCTTGCTCCAGAATATGGATTTTATTCTAGGTGGACCCTTGGCCAGGTCCTGGAGCTTTTAATATGAGTTTATCTCATTTTTTAAGATAATAGTTAGCTAGAAATTAAGAGTATGACTTTTTTCATTATTCAATGATCGAAGCACTGGATCAAAAATATAACTACTCCATCAGCTCTAGAATGCTGATTTATAGTTAGTAAGAGTGTTGGTTTGCTTTCCCTAGATATCCATGATGATTCTTAGGTGTTGCATGAGGCTTAGGAAAGTCTGGTTAAGTATTGACTTGGTCAAAATTTATCTTGATTGATCTCGTATCGAGATTACGTCTTGAACTGAAATATCATTTTGGGTATGTTTGTATATTTTATTTACACAGTCTCTGGTTAAGGGTAGGATCGAAGGCCCTATTTGAAGTTCCAAGTATTATTAGTTTTTTGGTGTACTACAGCACTAGGATGACCCTCTCAGTCTTTGGAACGATCACACCATTCAGTACTAATAGTGCTTAATAGAGGTCCCTCTATTTATCATTATCGCACTCCCTGAGCGCTGATGGCACTAAATATTGACCGCTCTATTTAGCTTAATTATTCTCCCATTACACTGACAATGCTAAGTTCCCAGCCTTCCATTACCACAATTGCATCAGCCCAGTATGATCTTGCTGCCCTGTCCTGTAGCCATTTACTTCTATCATGCTGCGTAACACAATCGTGGTTTAATGTGCCAGGCCCATACATGTCCTTCAACGTCATAATTTCAGCCATTAAACACCTATACCTTTCTCTCTAAATTCTCACCTACACAAAATTTCTCTAATGTCTTACATATTAAGTTGAGATACCTTTATCCCATCAAGAACCTCGTTGCATTCTTTTTTTGTGAGTTTTCCCTTCTTAAACTTCCTCCAAAATGGTGATTTTCCTCCATTGATTCCATGTGATAGATCTTTGTGACTCTTGATAATTCTCCCATTTTCAACTTATGCTGGTTTATAGGTTGTACATTGAAATTGGTTTCACTCCATAGTCAATTCGTCATCCTCCTTTTGGTACATAATTCTCTAGTTCTCCATTGTAGGCCTTGAAAAGTTTTGCATCTTAATTCTCTTCTTCTCTAGACATTTTAAGGCCTTTAGTTTACTCATATTATGCATATTATTTAGAACATGAGTTGTTGGTAATGTTGGGGACCCCATGGGAAGTTTGTTTTTGAGTTGGTTAGTAGTTAACACAAGCTTATTTTAGGCCTGATTTATTGACCAATATAGACTAGTGCATAATTTATATCACTGGACTCATCTTTGACATATTAATTCATATCTTATCCGTTTCAGAGCAGTTTATGTAGTCTGCTATCAGTTGAGCTAATTGGCAGGTATAGTAATGCAGTATTCACCAGACAATAGGTAAGCTCTATGAGGCTTTCTATGAGGACATAGCCTTTATAATGCTAAATATCATCTGTGGGTTGGTATTCTAGGTCAATACCATAAACCTATACTGCTTCTGTTAAAATCTACTTTATTTTCTTTTTCTGACAGTGCTTGGTGCAATACGATGCCTTTGACCTAGTATTCACCTTATGATTATCGTAGGATTACTTTTTTAGTAGTAGAATGCCGATGGGTGGGTTGGCTTTTGGGTTTTGCCACCGGGTTTGCATTATTGTCTTATGTCTCTAGTTGTAGCTTAATTGAGCCTATACAAGGCATATGTTAGCTATATATATTTCATGTGGTTGCGCATTCATATACCGTGTGAGTCATGAGGTTTAACTTCTGAGAGTGCTTTCAGGTTTGGGCCTCGTTATTATTATTTTCTGACACCGTTGAGCCCTGGAGATCGATTTACAAATAATAAAGACTGAAATGGCTAAATCCAAAATAAATAGGACTTTTTGATAACTAATAATAACATAATTATCTTCCATAGTTGTTTTAGACTTGGATATGTGTTAGGAACCGACACTACCATTTAACTTGTTTCAAATTAGAATTCACACCCTGGCACCCAGTATTACCATTTACTGTTCATGATGGGACTTGAGTCTGACTTTGCTTCGGCAGTGAGTGAAACCTTTTCTTACTACTTCCTGCTTAAGATTCAAGATTTAGATCCCTTGAGACATTTAGGCTTCAGGCATTGAGTTTCCGATACTATGGTATGGTGATACTACTGTTGAGGCATTGGATAACGTGACTTGAGTCTCCTAGAGGATCCGTGATATAGATTTCTGAGGATTATTATGATGTTACAAGGTATTACATAGTTGGAATACCTCCATGGACCTTTCAATTTTGGGAGCATCAGAGAAGGGATCAACGGTGTAGTAGGGGTATTTGAGGGTAGCCCTTCCTTGAGTCTTGTCTGCTGGTACTATGAGTGCCAGAGAAGGAGCATACATAAGAATGGAGCATCATTGTTTCTGTGGTTACTTTATCGTACTTGTTTTCTATATGTACTCTCCAATAGTATGGGATACCGTACGGGTAAGTGTGCATTCTATGTACTCTACTATACTTATGGGGGCTTGATAGGGTTTTACTTGATTGTACTATTTTATATACTACTAGTGCCAGTTTTAGACTTTACTTACGAACCATCCTTAACTTGTGAGCTTATTTGTGCATTTTTCTACTTGCTATCCCTTTCTTTTTGTATCTTGAGTTTACCGGTACACCACCCGATATTCCCTAGTTATTTTTCTATCCTTCTTGTTTGATCTTATTACTATTATTCCTGCATTACTGTAAGGATCCTGGTTATGATCTCCCGCTTTTACCTGAGTTTCTTCTTTATATTTTAGCTAGCATTGTTCATGCTCTATCTTTTCTCCTGCTTCCTTTCGGTGTGTCTTGCTTTCTATGTTGCATGAATTTCTTTTGGGACCTTATTTCTTCTATTCTTGTTATTTACTGCTTTTATACTTGTTATCTGCCTATTGGGACCTTGACGCCTACTGGGTACTTGTTTGTTCAGTGATTTGTACTTGTATTATACTTGTTTTCCCATGGTGTGGACTTGAGGTGCCCGAGATGATTTCAGGTTATTTGGTAATTTTAGGAAATTTTGGTTTTAAGTGTTGACTTAGTCAACAATTATCTAAAACTACATTGTACCGTAATATTTACTATGTTGATGAGACCAAAAGATAATTTTCGATAGGTTAGCACTAATTTTTTGTGTATGTCAGACCCTGAACCCAATTCAAGTGGTTAACAAAGCAATTTGTTATTGTTGGTTTCAGCTGCTGGTGCAACTCAGTTTCCTTCTTCACGATTGTGAAGGTGATGCACACGATCATAAAGTTCCCTAGCTTCCTTCATCTCAATCGTGATTTCGTGTGTTACGATTATGACCCTCTATTCTAGTACTTTACGCAATCTTGAGCTTGACCATCCAATCATGAAGGCCTAAAATTCTCAGCCACGCAATCGCAACCCTTAGCCACATGATCATGTAGGCTTGTCCCTAGAAATGCAATATTGAATATTTAGACATATTCTCTATCATTTTATCCCTCAAACCTCTTTCTAAACTTGCACTTGTGATCATTATTGGCTTAATGAAGTATTATTTGTTGTTGTCATCTACCTTGGTAATTTAAAATACTGTTAAGCAAAAAATTGATCTTTTGAAGTTAAAATATGTATGTAGGAACCTATTACATAAGGTCTATTTTTTATGTCTATATGTATGCATTTTTGAATAAGGAAGATATTTGAAAAAAACTGATGGTTGTTATGTAAAATTTGGATTAACTTACCTCAAATGTTGTTCATGACTTGTTTGTTATTTACTTTATTTAGTGGTCAATTGTTGGATATTTAAGTATGATTTTATTGTTGTTTGAGTTGGTTATTCTTTTGAATGCATATAAGTATAAATTTTGAGTCAAGGGTTAGGGAAATGGAGCTGAAACTTTTGGGTAGTACCATACTAATCTTAGTATATCCTATTTTATATTAATTTCTTATTATAGATTTGATCTTTATGGTCTGAAGAAGCATGTTGAATAGAGAAAATATAGTTTTAAGGGAAGAATTAGGCAGATGACATCATGCTATAGATTAGTTCATCTTTTTCACCTTTTCTTTCTAAAAACTAAATTTTCATGTTCAGCTTGTTTACATTCTAGTGTGGGTGTGTACTTTACTTGTATGACGCAAATTTTTGTGCCTCCTATTTGGTAAAGCAATGGTTGATCAAATTTTTGTGCCTCTATATGCTTATAAGCCTATTTGGTAAATCAATGGTTAATTAACTCTTACTTTTTTCTTAAAGTTGAAGCTTTGCGACCTAATAATTCCACAAATACTAAACTAATCCTAAAAGGATGGAGTTTTTGTTAAGAGTTTATTACTTGTTGGCATGCTTGAAAAACAGTCTCATAATTTAAAGTGTGCTTTATTTTATTATAAGCTTATAAAGATGGTGTTAATAATCAAAGGTTCTTCCTTGATGAGTTTCCTATCTTTGTTTGTCCTTGTTTTGAATTTTGTTTGCATACTTGGTTAAATTCTATGTTGGCTCCTATTTTTTCTCACCTAAATGGTTCTTCTAGGTCAAAAGGAATAGATAAAAAGTAGGATTAGGAGAAACCCATGTTTAGTTGAGTATGAAATTATCCTTTGTGTATGCCTCTATGTTACTTGAAGTGATCTATTGAATCCCTACATAATCTAATCTAGGACAAATGTACAAGTTCAAGGGTATGTCAAAGTAGCCCCAAAAGAAATGTGATAGAGTTTCTTCATTTTAGTTGGAATTTTATGTCATAGTATCATCCCTGCTTGCATGTTCAGTTTTGGAAACAATGTTACTGCTTCCTAAAAAGGGTCTAAGATCTATTTTGTCATTTCAGTTATTTTAGTAAGAAAGGAGGCTAACTAAAGGCTCACATTGAATGACCTCTCTTCTTTTGGATTCGAGTATTGGAATAGTTTTTTTCTTCCCTTGTTTTAGGAGCTATTCAAGTAAAACCTGCATTTTCACCTCTTTGACTAAGTTATTTTGAGTTGAATTATATGATGTGTTTCTGTTGTTTCAAGGCATTTATACATAGTTCATTTCATTAAAATAGGATTATTTGTTTGGGTCCTTGTATATTGTTCCAAAGCATGTTTCTCTTACCCCACTTTGATTCCTATGAAATTGGAACGCAGTCTCATTTGTGTGTATCCTACATAAGTTATTGAGTCTTCTTGGGAACTTGGAGAATGTATAAAATTTTTAAGGTCCTACTTGTTAGGGGTGATACAGGAATACATGTAGCTTTCAAAGACATATGTCTTCTTCTTCTTGATCTTTTTTCCTATGTGTTGCATGATAAATGTAACCTACTTATGCTTTTTTACTTTTAACGTCTTTCTAGGCATAAAGGGTAATGGTTTCGTACTAATGCAAATATTAATTGAAATATATAAAGTTTTTTTTGTGAGAATTTAATTAGTGAGTCTTGGTACAGATTATATCCCTTCAAGATCAAAATCCACACCTGGTGATTTCTTCCTCTAAGTTTAATTACCTTAATGTTCATGTCCTTTGTTAAATTGGAGCCTTTAATCTAGACTTTAAGTGCTACTCACTTGTGATCTATTCCTTTTCTTTGTTTTATAACGTACATAAGAGCATGCTAGAGACCATATTCTTCTCTCATATATGGCAAGATATGCCCAACAATGAGTTTTGTATATTTAAATAGTGTTGTACAGGATAGGATCAGTCCTTCATTTTCTTACTTTCTTAAACACCTAGTTGTATACCGTTAAGCATTATCATATTAATCTTAGTGAAAAAAGAAAGTTGCTTGCTATTTTTCTTAGGTGTTCGAACCAGAAAAATATGAATCTGGAAACTTGCATATTGATTACATCATTTATGTTCGAGAGCATGTCAAGAAGGAGCTAAGTCAGGCTACTTTTGTTCTGTTTGAATTTTATTCATACTTCAAATTCCTAGAACGTCTATAGTCTCCTCAGATGTTTTTTTACTGCTTGTGGATGATATATGAAATAAAATGGAGTATTATTAATGAGTTTGAGGGGGGAGGAATCTGATTTCCCTTGGTGCTAATTGAACCATCTTAAAATGAGTTCCTCTTTTTAGTAGTTCAATGGTGACTGCTACCACTTACTTGTTACAAACTGATTTCTCAGTTCATAAGGACCATCCCACCGTAGGAGAACCACTGAAACAATGAGTAAAGCATGACTAATAAACTAAGGAACATAAAAGATAATTAAGGGACAGGGAGAAGCAGAAGTCTATAATAAGTCAAATAAAAACCCTAAAACTTGATATCCAAGTACATGAGCCACTAATATAAAGAGTACAATGTCTGAAGATAGAAATAACATCTGTCTCAATACGATAAAAGAAAATAGATAATATGAATGGTAAAATATAGACTCTTGATGCCAGGAGTAGTTCTCTACCTCTATAACAGATCCAAAGCTAAAACAGAATTAGCGCTAATAACACATACTAGGATCTGCACTAGAAAGATACAGAAGTGTAATATGAGTACCAAAACAATGGGTACCTTGTAGGTTATACCTGGCTGGGAATATATAAAAAATAATAAAAACAAATAAATAGATAAATCAAATAGGTTAAAGAAGGAAAACAACGTTTCACAGATACAGAAAGCTAGTTAAGAAGATAAGACAAGTAATATACCTTAGATACTAGGTATGATAAGGAAGATTTAGGCAAGCAAAGGAAAGAACGTACCTAAATCTATGCTAAACTAATCAGAGACACAGGTAAATAACAAAAGTGGAGGTATACCAGTAACCTCAACAAGTGGAGTGTGAATAAGACAACTACTACAAGTATAATAAAAGAAAAGCATGATAGGGAAGCCACGCAAAAAATCAACCAATCATTGAGGATAGAACAGGTAAACAATAGTTCCCACCATATCCTCAGTGTAGGCATCCCTAATCGAGTAAACCTACAACCTATGGAAATTTCCCACTAGTTGTAGAATAGTCTCATAAAAGAGTCCATCAACACTAATCTCAGTCCCCAATACACGAATCCATCTATAGTAAAAAGGGTACATCCGACGACACCAAGTAGTGGGTTTGTGGATAGGATTCTTAGAAGGATAGACTATGATAAGTAAATCCACAGAATCACATCCTTATCCCATTAGGAGATAAGCCTCCTTCCCGAGCCCGTCTCACAACTCATGGGGAAAACTCAACTTATTGTGCCATAGCCACATGGGCGGAGTCCATAATACCTCATTAGTTATTACCTCACAATTCTAATTGTGGTAAAAGGGCACATTCGATGCAACAAAGAGTTGGACTCAAAAACTACATATTAATAGAAGTAGGTCAAGGTAATGCAAGAAAAATGCCATCTATCATATATTTCAACCAAAATAAAATAAATAAATAAACACAAGAAACAATGCAAACCCTCTGATACCCCATCCTACCATAGAGTACAAACAACAAAAACACAAACAAACAAGATATACAGATATGATGCGATGAAAGTAAAAGAAAATTTGTATGCTCCCACCCCGAATCACAAGTCCGCCAGGTAGAACCTCATGGAAGGTTGCAACTGATAAACCTCTACCCCCTCGTATATTTCTTCTTCAGTCACTTGCAGGCCCAGATAGCAGGGTCCATGGAGAGTCGCAACCCGCGTACAATACCTCCCAAGGTAACCAAAACTCATAAAAACATAACTCAAATCAGGTGGTATAGCTAACACTTGAATAATCCTAAGTTTTATTTGGACCTTTGAAGGGTCAATATCATGATGAGTGACATTGACCATGCCTAGATGGAACCAAGTCTAAATACGATATAGGACAAGATCTAGCTCATAATTGTAATCAAGGATAGTAATAACTCACCTTAGGATTAACTCATTTTTAATCCTTTAACCTCATAATTGGTTAATTAATTTTTTTACTCATTATAGGCTTATCAAACTGAAATCGAGATCATATACTAAATATATCAACAATCCTGTCGATACTGCCAAGGTACAAATTCTATATTAAGAATAACCAACCATGTCAAATATTCAAGACTCACAGATATTTATCATAAAATCCACCATCTATATTTCAGAGTCATGGCAAGACCACACACAATCATAACTAACTATAATTGAAAAACAACGATCAAGTGTAGCCAAAAAGCAGACTAAAAGAGTGGATAGGGTTATGGGTGCCAACCTAGAAATACAAACCCAAGCTATCTATTTATCATAATTATTTCTCATATAAACCCAGTCTAAGATCTTAAGCATTGACTACCTTTTATTCAATGAGGCACTCATAAATACTACGTAGAAGAAAGACGAGACTAGTACAAATATAAAAAAATAATCGAATGAGCTCTGATGATCACACAACTAGCAAAAATATAATCTAGACGTTATAATGAATCCAATGGTACCCATAAAACTATGAAAATAGTTAGGGTATGAATATTGGTCAATACGGGCCTAAAGGCTTGTGAACCCAAAATCTCAAACAAAGGGTATCAAATTGTTCCCCACATCTCCTAAACCCAAATTCTGAAGCTAAGACAAGCAAGGGAAGGGCTTGAAAACATCAAATAAAGTGAAGAAATTAACATGGAAATTTCAGGTATTTTTGGGTGAAAGTGAATTAAATTAATGTGGAAACTAACCAAAAACCTAAGGAATATGAAAGAAATTAAGTTTTGAAAGTAACCCATAACCTTATAGAAATACCCAAGAATTCTAATGAAAGTTTTGAAGTGTTTGGAAGTGGAAAAGATAGACAAAAGAGAAGAAAAATCAAACTTCTAGCTATTCATAATAGCAGGGACATGACAACTACGGTAGAGGAGTCACAGGTGTGACGTTGCGGGTGTACGGAAAATGATCGCAAGTGCAATCTCACCTGGACCAAGATCCATTACAGGTGGGACATAGCCATCACATATTTCAGCTCACCCCTTCATGGGAATCTTTTCAGGTGTGAAGGGAGGGGGATTCTTAGGTTGTTCATACGTGCAACGTCTCCTCTGCTGACTAGAGGTTCTAAGTGGGACATGCACTAGATACTAATAAAGTTCATCCCAAAATACAAATTCGAATCAAAGTTTGGAATACATTAGGAGTCCAATGTACATAAATCAAATATGAAAACTACATGGAAATTAATTCCAGATTCAACGGCGCAGATGAAATTCTGATCCAAGGTTATTTCGATGAAATATTGATGAAAGTCAACACTTAGATAAAATAACCAACATTCCAACTAAGTATACAAAATGAGAATGATTGGCTTGGAAACTAAATGAACAAATCACCTAAATAAAATAGGGCATTCCAAAGATGATAAAGTAGTTGAATTTTCAATCTGAGGCTACGATCATAAAATGACCCTCCAAGCTCCCAAAATAGTGACATGAAACACATAAACTCATAATACTTCATAGTCTCAAAACTGAAGCTCCTGACTTAAACAAACAACACAAGTAGACTAAAAACCATATTCTAGAGCTAAAAGAATTATCAAAATTTGATTTTGAGATTATTTACACAAATGTGGAGTAAAGTCAATGATTTTAATGTTAAAGGCTCTAAAATAGGGAAATAGACAGAACAACAAAACAAACGACCTGCGAACCGAACCACTAGTCCCGATAAGTCTCAAATAGTACACTACAGGAAATCTCTAAAATTTAATAATGTACAAATTCCTAAAAATGACTATAAGGATCATTACATCCACTACTAAAAGAACTTTCATTCTCGAAAGTTAAAAGAAGGGCAATACCTAAAGGCTTGAAAAGGTACTGATACTGTGTAATAACCCTCCAGGTCATTTATGATAAATGTGCAGTATCTTGTATCCTAGGGAATTTCGGTAGTTTCCTCAGGCCATTTATGACTTGCTGGGACCGATAGTTCGGATCCCTGGCAACTCGGTCGAGAATTATCTCAAATTTTGTGTTTTAG
>JBDJHY010093504.1:0-13770 GCA_039654485.1 Withania somnifera
TGATGATTGAGATGGTTTGTAGTGGTGGTTATCGTAATAGATAGTGCTAGTAGTTAGAAATCTTAGTGGTGATAGTTGTGATAGAGGAGGTGGTTGTGTTGTAGTGACCGTCATAACAATGATAATTGATAGTGATAGTGGTGAGTGTGAAGGTGAATGTAACACCCTAAAATTTGAGGTAGAATTTGAACCATTCTATGTTCGTGCTTACGTTTGAGTCTTAAGAATATTCCACTTGATTTTAGGTGATAAAATCTTAAATAAAGTGTGGGATGAGTGTTTGAGGTGATTCAAGGTCATAAGAAGTTCCTAACATAAAGTTGAGTTCAAGGTTTTTCCTATATGCCTAGATTTGATGTTACTTTGTGCTTTGGTCAACTTTAAATGACCATATCTTTTAATCTAAATAGTTAGGTGACCCATGACCTATCCCAGAAAGGCCTTTGAATCTAATATGAAACACACCAAATCGCGTGTCATTTGGAGTTCGGAGTAAAACGTTATGGATATTGTACTAAAGAATGCACTTGAGTGAAAAATTCTGTCCAGGTACCTACAAGTTCGAGTACAAGTCATACCTCCAAACCACGACTCGTACCTTGGCTCGTGAAAATAGTCCAATGAGTTTGAAATTCACCCTTTGATCCAACAAATGGAACCACAAGTAATGGTCCCTACCTACGGCTCCTGGAGGCACTAGTGGACCTTTGAAGGCTGATTTGTAATTTTCCACCTCTTTTTAACCCAAATCTATGTCATTTTAGACTCTAAGTAGGTTAATATAAACACTCAAACTATATTTCTTCTCTTCATTAAACAAAAACCAAATAAAAAGAATAAATCCCTTAAAAGTTTTCTCCCAAGAGGCAAGAAGTAGGGTTTTCATAGAAATTTTTTGTAGCAGCTTTGATGTTGATTTCCCCCATCAAATTGCTTTTTATCAGGTATGTGGACTTTCAAGAAGAACTTCTTTCATCCTTGCACCTAAAAACCCTCTTTTAAATAAGATGTTGAAGATGTATAAGCATGTTAAGGTTCTCGTTTAATTCTATGAACTATGATTCTCCGAAGTGATGATTTACTTGATGTTTTTGAATTAGAATTATGTTCTTATGATAATTATTTAATTATGAAAGTCCTCACGAGTTAGCATATTTTCACAGTTGAAGTAAAAGAAAGAAAGAAGTTTTGAGGTAAGAATTGATCATTGTTTTAAAGGTTTATTCCTAAAACTTGATTTGAGCATTGAAGTCTCTATGTCTAAATTGGCTATTTTTGGCTAATTGAACATAATTGAAGAAAAACTTTGAAAATGTGAATTACGTAATGATTTGAAGTTTATTTTTGAAACATGATTTGAGAACTGAAGTGTCATAATTATTGACTTATGAGTTGACATGATTTTGAAAGTTGAAAATTAAAAGCATAAAAGAAGTATTAAAGCATGAAATTAATATTATTTTCAAAGTTTATTTTAAAACTTGAGATGATTATTAAAAGTGTCAAGATTGATGATTTTTTTTTTATTTTAAACCTCATTATGAAGCGTGTCAAAATAAAGAAGTGTTTGTCTAATAAGCCTAATCTCGAGTCTTGATGATGATTTTAGATTTAATTATAAATATGGGAGTAAATTTACTTTGAAATTTCAAATTGACACCTTTTATAAAGAGTGTTACCCAATTATGGTTTAATTTGATATTTTGGGCTAGTTGGTTCCATAGGGTATTCCACTAGTCTAGAGTATTGATGTTGCGTTTGACTTATGGTTTCATTGAGGGTATTATACTATGTCAAGAGTGTTGAGTGTTGATGTATTTTTATCAAACGAGTATTAGCATAGAGTTGGGCATGAGGTTCCCTATACCCATAACCTGCATCACCAGCATAGGGTATTATTTTGGTATCTCTCAGTTGTACTTAGAGTGTCTAGTTTGATCCGCTAGAAAGAGTGTCTCATTCTATGATGGGGTATGAGAGCCCCTACACATAGGGTAATATGTGGACTTCAACACGCTATGCATTGAGGCATGTCGTTATAGAAACTCCTGAAGAGAAGCTAAAATTGAATATTTTGAAGAGAAGTAAAATTGATAGTTCTAAAGTAAAGAAGAAGAATGTTTTTGTCTAAGTCTTTATATCTTTTGTTAAAAACTATTGAAGTTGAGCTGTTTTAAAATGAGTTCACCCTTACTTTTGAGATTTATATCTTTTCCATTGTGTTCATTATAAATTATTAAGAGACTTAATTGAGTCGAGTGTTGAAAGTTGAAGTTTATTTTGAATTTAGATCTAAAAGTCAGATTTAAAACATGATTTAAAGGTGTTGAGTCTGAAGTATTTAATGATCTTGTTTTATACCATTGAAAGTTAATGCCTTTAAACTTATAGTAATTGACGGTGCATAATTATTGCTTTCTTGAAGTTAAGTGTTGAAGTTGAGCATATTCTAATTATTCATGCATTGCATAGCCATGAGTTATTTATTGTCATAGCTTGTTGCACCTGCTCACATACTCATTACATTTCATGTGTTGACCCCATACTTTTTATATTATTGTAACCCCTCTGTAGGTCATTCTAGCCTTCCAAACACCCGTGGTTGATTTGATGTGTACTCGTAAACATTAGAAGATTGTGAGTCCCCATTATTTCGAGGCCAAGTTGATAGAGTTCTTTTATTATTCTTTTTATTTTGAGTAGATCCAGACTGATATAGGTGTTCTTCATTTTATTTTTGTGAAGCTACCTAGGGATATTGTCTTAGCAGTCAACCATAACGTATAATGGATTTTAGACTGATGTTGATTTAGATTTGAATATTCAGTTTTCATTTATTGATTTACTTATCTATTGACTAATGTGAGGTCCACTACTTCTTATTCATCTGTTATTATTTTTTCCTAGTGATGCGAGTAGAGCTATGCATAGTCCAAGTGGTTCATCTGAGGTTGCTAGGGCAACTTAGTGGCTAAGGATGTCAGTTACGCCTATGTTGTGAATCTGTACGTGACATTAGTATTGTTCAATAAGTCAAGTGAGGAACCAGATACAAGTCTAGCCTCCCCAGTTTTGGGCCATGACATATCTAGAAAAGGGTTTGGGTTTATTAGTGTATTTGGCAAAATTAAAAAAGTGTATCTAGAAAAATTGAACGCATTGTTAATCCTCCAAATATGACCAAGACTACTTCAAAAGTAAAAGGAGACGGATCAACTCTGATTACAAAGATCTCACTTTGAATCTTTGATCCTAAAAGCTCCGCAAGAGGAAGACATTGGTGGTGATAATTCGCACTAGGATCTGTATCAAAAAATATACAGAAGTGTAGCATGATTACCAAAAATAATGGGTACCCGGTAGGTATCATAGGCCGACCGGGAATCCATAAGAAAGAAGTACAATAAAATTCAAATCTAATATAAGGTAAACTAACAAGACAAAAAAGAGTACAATCGGTCAAATCAAGATATTGAGAAACAAAGATAACACTATCTAGAAAATGCAAGTATCCAACCTTAGTCACCATAGCAATAAAGAAATCTAAAGAGAGTAAACTTAAATTAGGAGCACGGCATGAAGGTATGGTACTAACTAGGAGATGTAAATACATCAAATAATATCAACATGGTAAAATAAAAGATCTATAATCTAACTGGACCCTCAGAAGTTCATAAGGTACAAATCAGACAAATAAAATCCAACCAGCCCCCATAAGTACGATGGATACAAATAACAATTAAGGATTCTATGAGATGTTATGAGAAATGAATGCCATGCTCAGTAGTAATGCATACGCCTCCTCTAACACTAAAGGCTCATGAAGGATGAACCTATGGGGAACTTGAACCATATACCTCACTCAATTGTATACTCTTTCTCCAGCACCTGCGGCCTGGTTCTACATGACCCATGAGGAACTGAACCGTATGCACTCCTTAGACTTAACCAAGACTAAAACAAGTCAAGTATTTATATTAGGTGCCTAAACTCAAATCGAGGTGTCTGGACATGAACTAAGACTAAATGATGTGAAATATCATATCTAGCGCCCGAATTCGTAATGGAACTAAAACATGTGAAAATTCCAATATCAGTGTCCATGCTCAAACTGGGACCATAACATGTCCATTTTACTCGTATGAAAATCCAACTCCTGGAAAACAATTGTAAACTCCAATTTTATACCAAGAGATTAATATAAATCCCAGATGAAAATGTATCACAAATATTCCATAAAAATAATCATAGTAAGGTAATAATGCACTCGGTTCCTTACAAGCAATTCTATTCAAGGCAATGCACCTAACCCAAAATACTAGTAAGCTCTAACTCCCAAACAACCCATTGTAAGACAAGTTTCTACCAAAAACACCCAAGCTAAGTCCATATGCGCATATCCTAAGGCTACTAGGCACCCTAACTAAGCCTAACTGAGAAGTAACTACCTAATCTACGGATAATGTCATAATTTTACTCTAAAGATAGTCATCCAAGTAATAAAAGCATAACCAAACTTTAAAGTCCAACCCAAAATTGGAAAAAACACTATATTCATACCCTATACATGCCAAGTCTAAGAGGAAGCAAACCATAATCTAATGGAAGTCAAAAAACACGCTTGCAGTCACTTTTTTGGAGCCTATCCTCTCTAATAAACCTCCAAATTTTGCATTACTATGAATATGTGATTCTACTTATCAATACGATAAAAACAATACACATATTGTAGTATAAAACTTGGTTCAAAAATTGAGTTAGTAGGACCCTCTTAAAAAAGTGAAATTAAAGGTTCCACAAGGTTCCTCACAACACCAGACAACACTCTCAAAATATGAACATAATTGGGGTCCGAAACAAGACCCAAAATAGTTGCACAAGAAAAGGAAATCAAATCCTAAGCTAGATAAATTCGGAGAATCAAGGCTGGAAAACTTACACAAAAATAAAGAAAAATTATCAAGGAATACCAATCAGCTACTTTTAAGCTCAAGGTTATGATCCCTCAACAATTACGAACTATAAGGTCTAAATATGGCATAAAAAATCAAGAAAATAGATGAAATTTTAAGGGAAGAAACTTATATACTGCCAAGGCCCCTTCTTCGTCAACATGGGACCCCATTGGGAATCTGGCATGACCTAGGTCTAAATCTCTTCAATTGTGGAGGTCCCCACATGAATACGAAGAAGAACATGGGTCGAGTCTAGATAACTCCTTTTCATGATCGTGGAGGAGCTACCTCAAACGTGAATAGCAAAGACTCCTGCTCTTCGTAAAGGTGGAGGTCCTCCATGAATGCAAAGAACAAGAGGGGCCTACACCAACAACAACAAAACTAGAAAAATCCAACAAGTCCCAAATATATTTTCAACCCTGATGAGTTCAAAAGTCGATGAAAACAAACAAGATATGCTACCATCTCAGAAATAGCATTCAAAACTTAATGGAATCGATGATACATCTATACGAGGTTGTTCTCTAAAATATTGATCAAAGTCAATACTTTCCAAATTTAACTAAAAAGCCAACTTGGCACCCAAAACAATACCAGTCACCTTGGTAACTGAACAAAAGGTCCTACTAACCTAAACTCAACATTCCAGAGCTGATGAAACTGATAAAATTTGAATCTGACGGTCTGAGCTTTATAAGTTAAATAAAGTCAAAATTTTAGCTATAAACTAGTTGCTATCTCATTTAACATCCCAAAAAGAATCAAAATACCTCAAGGTACAAACCAAGGGTCCACCTAAATCAAAATCTACATTTCTACCAGAACTGTCAAAATTTAATTTTGAGCATGTCTTTTATAAATGTTAATTAAAGTCAATAATTTCCAAACTTAAGGCTCAAAATTTGGAAACTGGCATAAAACCCAAATGAACTGCAGAGAGCCAAACTACCAATCCCAGTAAGTTATAAGTTACGTAGGGAAACTATAAAAATATGTAGAAAATAATAATATATTACAACATTAGCTACTAAAAGGACTTTTAACTGCGAAAGTGAAGAGCTAGAAAGTAATTGAGGGCTCGAATAGGTTAGGGAACTAGCCCCGCATGTCTCTTTCAATCTCTCAGGTATCCTTCTCGATGGCATCCTACTGAAACTTCACCATCAGAATCTATCAAGACCTCAATCTCTTGACATCTCTAACCTAAAATGGCCATTAGCTTCTATACAGAGGTCAAATGTCATCAAATTGAACTAAATCCTACCGTAGGATGTGAGACTCATCTAGGATATAACAACGACGTCAATACATGAAAATAGCATATATTCTCAAAAATACTAGAGCTAAACTTAACTTATAATACATATCTTTCACTCATTACAGAACTTTAAATAGTCCGATGTACCTGGAGTTGAGCTTTCCCCTCTTACCAAACCTCATCAATCCCTTTATGGGCGACACATATAGGAACACTAGATCACCAAATAAAATATCCAAGGCTCTAAGTGTATGGTATTCATAACTCTTACTCCTTCTCGGCACTACCATAGACAATACTAGATTACACAAACTATATTCAACGAATCACGCAACAGATCAGTACCCTGTGTCTTAGCCTCAAAGGCATCAAACCACTTGACTGGAGACCTATACTATCTATGATACAATGCTTAAATGAAGCCATCCATTTTACTTAAATGGTATCTATTATATGAAAACTCTTTCGAGGCTATGAATTGGTCTACTAACCCCCAAAATCAAGTACACCAACCTACAATATGTCCTTTATAACCTAAATAGTCTACTCAGACTGGTCATCCATCTGAGGATGAAAAGTTTTGTTATGCTCAACTTAGGTACCCATCTCCCTCTAATAGTCCTCCAAATCTATGAAGTCAACTAAATACCATGGTTGAATATGATAAAAATTGACACCTCATGCGAATGGCCTATCTCATGAAGGTAAATTTGAGTCGATCTCTTTATAATGTAGGAACACTAAACTGGTTGAAAATGACCATACTTAGTCATCCAATCAATGATGGCCTACTTCATACCCTCAAAATTTAAGAGGCAACCTAACTACAAAGTTCATAGTAACTCACTCCTATGTTCACTCAGAAATGGGCAATCTCTGTATTAAACCACTAAGATTCATATGCTTGAAATTCACTTGCTTACAGATTCAACCACCTATTCAAAAACTCTGCTATATACCTCTTCATGCTACACCACTAGTAATGTTGTCTAAAATACTGGTACATCTTAGTTTCACCTGGGTGTATACAATATCTAGAGCAATGATCCTTTTATAATATTAACTAAATCAAATTACCAACCCTTGAAACAAAAATGCGACCCTCTAATCTCAAAATACCCTTTAAATATAATATGTCCATCCTTTCCTCTCCCCTCAAAACCTTATCTCAAATGCCACACGGATGATTGTCCTCAAGCTTATATTGTTGAATTCTCTCTATCAAGGTAGATCGAGCCTAAAGACTAGCGAAAATCCTATTGGGGTTCAACATATCAAGTCTAACCAACCTATTGGATAAGTACTATATGTATAAGGCCAACGATATATTTGATGTACTAAGGAAAGCAAAACTCCCCATGCTTACCATTTCCTATCTTAAGGCATCCGCTACCATATTTTCCTTACCTGGATGGTACAAGATAGAGATGTAAGCGTTCTTCAACTACTCTAACCATCTACACTGCCTTAAAGTAATCTCCCTATAGATAAGTATGCATTGAATTCTACATGATTGGTGAATATCTTCTAATGCACTCCATACAAGTAAGCCTATAAATCTTAAGTGCAAAAACTATTGCCACCAACTCCAAGTCGTGTGTAAGGTAGTTGCGCCGTGCACCTTCAGCTGTCTAGAAGCATATGATATCACTCGGCTCTACTATATTAGTACACATCCCAAACCAATATTAAGAGCATCATAATAAACTAAAAATCCATGGCTTTTAACTAGAAGAGTCTATATAGCTAAAGGCAGCAAGTCACTAGGCTACAAAAATATCACCTCACACTTTGCAGACCACTTAAGCAAAATATCCTACCTGGTCAATATATTCAAAGGTGTTGCAATGAAATAGAAACCATCAACAAACTATCTATAATACACTGCGAACCCAATAAAACTAAAAACCTCGATAGAAGAAGTGGGCCTGGGCCAATCACTAACTGCCTTAATCTTTATCGGGTCTATTATAATCCCATCCTTGGACACCGGTACCATAAGAATGCTACATACTCAATCCAGAACTCACACTTTGAGAATTTGAAATATTTTGGTCAATCTCTCAAAATTTAGAGCACAATCCTCAAATGTTGTTCATTCTCCTCTCTACTCTCGAGTATACAAGGATGTCATTAATGAACACTATGACAAAGGAATTAAAATAAGGCATGAATTTCTAATTCATCAGTTTCATGAACATTGCTTGAGAATTTGTCAATCCACAATACATCACTAGGAACTTATACCGGCTGTAGTGAGTACTAAAGAATGTCTTTGGGCTGTCTACTACCGTAATCCTCAACTAATAGTGTCCAAATCTCAAGTCTATCTTAGAAAAATGCAGTTGCACCCTAAAGCTAGTCAAATAAATCATCAATATGTGACATCGGATACTTATTATTTATGGTTAGACATCGAATACTTATTATTTATGGTCACCTTATTAAGTTGTCGGTAATCAATACTTATATGAATGGTACCATACCTCTTCTTCAAAAATAGAACAAGAGAATCCTAAGATGAAACACTCGAACTAATAAAATCCTTACCCAAAAAATCCTAAAAATAAACATTGAGGTCCCTAAGCTTGTCATGTGCCATATGATAAGGGGAAATAGAAATAATACTAGTGTCTAGCTCAATATTAATAGTAAAATCATTATCTCTCGGGAGAGAGGCCTGGAAAGTCAGTCTAAATACATCTACAAACTAATGGACCATAAGAACTGAATCAAAGGAAGGACCATCGGCACTAGCATCACGAACATAAGCAAGATAGGTCAAACATCCTTCAACACTGACCTCCTAACTTAAACGAGTGAAATAATGATGCATGACTAACAAAACCTTACCACACAACTAGGGATATGCTAGGAATGGATAAGATAACAGTATTGGCATCAAATGCAAAAACATATGATAAGGATACCATGCTCAAAATAATATCAAAACAATCATATCAAGCAAAATAAGACTAGTCCAAGTATCATACTCCTGAATAGTCACCACATAGGAACTATAAATCTGATTGACTATTAAAATATCACTTACATGAGTAACTACACATAGGCACAGAAAAAGGCTCACTAAACAACCTATATTGACAAGAAAAGAATGAAAATACATGTAGATAAGTAGAGTCTGTATAAAATAGAGAAGAAGATGGTTGATAAAAACTAAGACCGTACACATGATGACAAAATCCAACGTCTTGACTTCCATGGAAGGTATATAACTGATGGCTCCCATCATCAAACTGAACACTAGAATGACTACCTGCCCTACCCTATTAAGCATCCATCCATAAGCACCTCTACTACCATGATTACCACTTATTAAGAAATTGAGCTACCTAAGTTAAAGGTTGAATCATCCCATGCCATGGACACTCTCTATAAAAATGTCTTTTTCCCATACTCATAACAACTTTGTTCATCCTTATCCGATAAGGTACACTGGATGACCCAAAATACCCATCACTGGATGACCCAAAATGCCCATCACAGACTGAAGATCCAGAATAAAAACCTTGCAAATACTATCTAGAGATTGAACCACTATAATATATCTAACCCAATAGAAAATCTAAAGTGATTCATGCATAGGCCTATTAGGCTGACTATAGTTTTGTTGTTGCTGGGCTCTGCCTAAGTAACCCCTACCATTGGATTAAAAACCATTGAATCTACCCTATGGTGGGACCTCTTATCATTTTCCCCATGGGTCTCATGATGTAATCCCTCAATAGTGCAATCATGGTCGTCCATATACAAAAATGACCGCTCGTCCATCTTCTTATTAGTAAGAAAAACATAAAATATCAACAATCTAACAAATTAATGCACCCGCTCATGCTCAGTATCCATAACCATTGAACCATGACTAGATAGCTCATAAAATGTAGCCTCATACCCTAATACTATCATTGAATCCTGGTGAAGATCTGTGGACTCATCACTCAGTCCCTCTGCATGCTACGGGAACATATTTTTCCAAGAAAGACTTAATTAACTGTGCATAAGTCATAGGAGGGGACTTAGCTGGTCCGCAACCCATATAAGCTCTCTACCACTACTTTTCCAGGCTATCGAGATGAAAATTGGTGTAATTTTTTCCATAGGAATACACTAACCCAAGGTTCTGAAAAATCTCTTAGCAACTGACAAGAAAATCATATGCATCCTCCCATAAAGCACTCAAAGACCTAGAAAGACCTAATTTGAGAAATTGACCTAGTATCTTCTGCTCCTAAGAATTCATGGTAGGTGTTATACCATCACCTGAGCTACACCTGGCACTAGAAGAACCTATATATGGGGAGCTGTAGTAGCTGGATGTGCTTCTGAACTCTACGCACCCCGGCCGCTCTTTGAGTTAATGCTTGAGGTCCATATATATCCTAACCCTTTAATGTGATGAGGAGTTCAACCAAAACATCTTGAAGATCTAGTGTAGGTGTCACGCCTCAAGCTCACCCCCTGGATATAATAAGGCATATGTAGCCACTAGGTGGCCCCATAAGTACTTTTAGCACTAGCACAGCTCTACTCACTCAACATTCAGCGGAAGAAAGGTATATAATAACAATTAAAATCGTGGGCATCTCATAAGAATCAATCATATATAATGAAATAGATAATTAAAGCATCAACTAAATATCTACTACATCAATGCCTCAAATTCACTACAAAATAACTACTTGACTGATAGACCAAATCTCTAAGTAGCCTCAAAATAATAATAAAGTAAATAATCTCTAAGTCTCGGCTCTATCAGAATGAAAGTGTAAAATAAACTCCAATAACTTGGGCCCTCTAATTAATAAGGACTAACCATTTTTTCTTCTTCTTCACCATTTTTTCTTCTTCTTCTTCTATTCAGTAACGCAAATCAAGTCAACCGCGAGCTTTCAGATGGCTGGCTGGATCTGCGTGGTGAAAACATGTAGCAAAAACTATGCGTCAGTACTTAAGATGTACTGAGCATGTGAAAGATAACAATAACAGGCTCCCAACAATAATATAAAATAAAGGCTATGAAATGCATGAACGAGTTATATCAAATTCAACTCTAGATTTGAACATTCATAAGCAATAAGATGCAAGTTAACAATATCAGTTTAAAACCTCAACTTTAAGAGTATAAAATAACTCAAAAATAAAACAATTCAAACTCAACAGTTTTTAATGAAAGAATTAGAACTTGGTCAAAACTATCCTCAACACTATTTATATATACGAACACTCAAGATACACTGGGAGTTCTGTAACCAACATACTTTGTGCGTTAGCTACGAAGTCCAACATATTACCTCATGTCAAAAGGGATCCCAATACCTTTCCGTGGTAAGGGAGCTCAATATCCTAGTAGATCCACAAAGTCAATAAAAAGTCACTCATTTTGGGCCATAACACTCAATCCTATGCTTTGCAACATAGGTTATGGTATAGGGGTTTATACCTGAGATCGTTCAGTGTTAATACTACTCCCAAAACTAACATCATCATAATATAACATGCTCAACTAGTGGGACACCTTCAAATGGAGCCAACTAACCAAAACATTCAAATTAAGCCTCATCGGAAAAGACTCTTTATTAACCTCGTTAGGAAACATTCTATATAAAAAAATACATCACTTCATTACATTGTTAACAATCTTACTCTCAGCTTGTTATTCAAATATGAAAAATTCTTTTAAAGACATCTTGACTCTCAATAAGGCTTGATTAGTCAGAACACTCAATTTAGCCAATCTTCACATTTAGGAAAACCTTACAAAATGCAAAAGTAAATCATGACACATCAACACTCATTACACATTTATGATTAAATCTTAAAAACATCATTACTTTCTAAATTTAACCTACCCTCAAGCTTCTACTACATTCTCATAAGCATAACTCTACCATCCAATAAAGATACATGTAACTTCAATAAATGGAATGAAAACACTCATCAGATTTAGATAATTTCATCAAGGATCATATAATACATGGAAAATCTCTTCATATGATATAATTAAGAGAAACCTAGATCATTCTACTGCCAATTCTCAACTTTGAAAATGGGGTTTTAGGGCTCAAGGGTGAATGGAACCCTCACTCATTAGCCTATATACCTGGTAGTATACTTTCTACGAAGGGATTAATGATGAAGGTTGTCCCTACACTTTGCAGAGAAACCCTGCGCTTAATCTTGGGAGAAAACTTGAGAAAAACATTTCTAAGTATGATTAATGAACTAATAAAGATGAAATAAAGGGCTGGGGTATTTATACCCCTTTAAATAGAGTCAAAATGACATGGGATTAAGTTATTTTAATAGTAGGAAATTTCCAAAACATTCCTTAGAAAAAAAATTTTAAAATAACAGTTGTTACCCTTTACGGGTTGAAGGTCCATCAACGGGTCCGTCAAACTTGCCCCAAATTTCCCAAGTTACTGTATAGTGGAGGATGATTCCACAAAGGATTTTATATTTCGTAAAACAAGATGATGAACTATTCAGGTCCCTCATATACAACACACACTAGAGTAATTTGATAGCTTAAACGTCGACCACTTAATTGGTCGTCATTCACCTTATTGAAACTTAGACTTCACAATTAGCTTCTAGAACAACTCCCATGATTCGATGAAGGGTTACACAACCCATCATCAAAGTTGGTGGTTTGTAGACCTGTCCGTGGAAATAAAAAATAGTATCGGTCTTTATTAGAACTCTCTAATTTATTTTATTTAGATATAATATGGTCTAGTATGAAATTCAAGGTGTAACAGTAGGAATGCTCCTAGTAGAGCCTGGTTGATCCCTGTCCCACCGGCTACTAGGGTAGTAAATCTACTAGTGCTGGTTATGGATCAATGTCGACTCTAGCTTGAAATATAGATCTCTAACTGGTGCGACAACTTATGGTTGACCTCGACCTCTGGGTAAACCTCTACATTGGACCCTAGCTAGATCCTAGTTATAAGATCTAAGGCCTCGCCCTCGACTACTGAATCTCTCATCCTAACCATTTGTGAAAGAGTAAAACAAGTGATATTTATAGGAAACTGATAAGAAGAACAATGCACATTAAGGAAATAAAAGTGGAACTTTAATAAAAATTCCCCGTAACCTCCCAACGATAGGATAAGGATGTCATCATGCTAATACCTGGAATCTACTAGACACGTGCTCTCATTCAAATGATACCGGTGAACCTAGAGCTTTGACACCAAGCTGTCATAACTCAAAATTGCATATCATGATGGAACCTACCATAACCATCATATATCTAAGACAAATCCTTAGCCTAGAATAATCACTGATGGATCAATAAGAGAAAGAGAAGAATTGGCAAAATAAAATACAAAAGCAAGATAGTTATAGAACAATGCATATATACACACCATCCCCAAAACCTGGTATCAACAAGTATAAGAACTATTACAAGTATCAGAAGTACTAAAAAGATACAGAATATATAGAGATGTCTCTGAATTCAACCAAGACTAGTCAAAAAGAAAGAGGCATATCAACTCTGATTGCCAAGATCTCACCCTGAAT
>JBDJHY010093722.1:0-11294 GCA_039654485.1 Withania somnifera
AGGATGCAAGATAACGCGTATTCATAAAAAAATGACCTTAAGGGTCATTACAGTCTATGATGTCTACTGGATACTTATTTAGTACTCATGTTGTACTGTTGTACCTTTTTCAGTGGTACAGATACTGGTAGGGATTATCTGTGATGCTATGATCATACAGAGTAGACCTAACTATTTTTGAAGATTACAGTAAGCTTTACCATCTGAGCTAATCGTGATTTCCTTGACTCTGTCTTGCTTTATTCGGTCCACAATAGGCCCTTTATTTTATTATCTTTTATAGGAGATTATATTTTGTATCTTTTTTTTATTCTATATAGTAGCTTTGTAAGCTTCTGACACTAGCTTTGGGGATTTAGGCTTTGTATGATCCCCTGTTGGCTTCTATTATTATGTATTTTTTATGTTTTCCATTGTGGAATTTGTTATTTTGAGAGTTTATAGCCCATTGAATGTAACTTTGGGCCATACAGCTAGGCTTGTCTACAGAAGGGTTGTAGATGCCATTATGATCTAAGATTTTGGTTTGTGACAGAGTGGTTATTAGAGCTTAGGTTCACCGGTCTTATTGGCATTGGAGAAAGTGCCTAGTAGAGTCCTATGGATCGATGCGTAGACTTCCGCACCTGATCTTCTAAAGGCTATAGGGTACCTTAGGAAATACTATCCTCATTCAAATCTTATCGTACTTTTTTATTCAACCCTTTCTAGAACTTACCTTGACCTAATTCCATTGCAGATGGTCCACACCAGAGGATCTTTGGTAGATTGAGACCCTCCCCCAGTGAGCCAAAAAAGGGTAGGGAAGGATGCTCCGCTGGTTGCTACTGCCCCAGCTACTTCATAGCCATAGTAACCCTTTGTTCCTCCGTCATAGCCTATTCAGCCACCACCTACCATGCTTAAAGAATTATTATGGCAGATGCTCCAGATGTTGGATGGTACAGCAGTAGACATGCCTCCCCCAGCTTCTGTAGTTCCAGTACCACCATCAGCAGCACCACCAGTTACACCACTTAGGATGAATAACATTTCCCCTACACCTACAATAGCTCCTAATATACTTAAATTTGAGGTGCAAAAGATGTTATAAATCCTTACAATGAAAGTATACTTGTCCTTCAGTTTAATCTTCCTGCGTGCTTCATTGATTTCGATGGTCATGTACCCCTTTCATTATATATCATTTATTAAGTGTTCGACTATCATATTATTGTATAGATTCCATATATATTTGCTTGAGTTAAAGGCCTTCACTTGATATGTGCTTCCATTTGAGCTATCAGAATGCTTATTATGTCACTTTAGTTCCAAAGTATTATCTTGGAATTACATTACTTCGCATGTCATTGTTATTGTTTTAAGTGCATATTCATATGTCTCCTATTATGGTCTACAATCGCAAAGCTGAATATGTTATGACAATAAAAGTAAATATCTCAAAGCGTAAAGAAACGAAGTATAGAAAATATGTTTATGGATTAGTGGCAACTCAAGGTAAAAAGACTAGCATGTGCCGATCCCAGGATTCTTATTGGTGGGTGGTATCCTAGGGGAGAGATCCTAGCCTTGGTCAATCCCAACTTATATGTTATGGGTGTTATCCTAGGGATGAAAGGAAAGACTAACATGGGTAGATCCCAATTTGTGTATTTATAAGGACCATATACCAGGGATTAAAATGCTTAGCATGGGTCATCCTCTTTTACCACTAATCATATGAACATTCGTATCTCATGGCTTACAAAGATTATAATGAAAAAAAGAGTAAAGCAAAGAAAGGTATGTAATGTGCACAATTCCAAAAAAATAAGTAAAGACAGTCTTCCATCCTTATTTATACACTCATATATTATTATCTAATTTTATGTAGTTGTTATTTACATATGGTTATTTTTTCATGCATTACATATTCAGTACATTATTTCATACTGACATCCCTCATAGGGGACATTAAATTTCATATTGTAGGGAAAAGTACTCACCTACTAGATCCTTCTAATAAAGCATAAGATACTCAACGGCTATTGGTGAGCTCTAGGTTGATTCGGGGCTTTGTCGATCCGTTAGCCTATACTCATGAAAGTTGTGTAGTTATGGGTTCAATTAGAGGCTTTGTAGACACTGTAAGTGATCACGTGTACATATAATTTCACTTATCAATTGTATTGGTTTGGCTAGTAGGATAGTGTTGTATATAGCTCCTCATTAGTAATTCCATTTACATAGTGATTCATGTACTCGTTATAGGTCATTTTTATAAAATGCATACTTATAGTATTTGGTTGTCTCCCTGAAGTTTGGAGCATGACTAAAGTGGTATCAGACCAGTTCATCATAGGGATTCTAAAAATACATGTTAGTAGAGCCTTAATTATGAATGTTTTGTGTGCCACATTTATAATTAAGGTGCTCCTTTGACATTTCAGAAATGTGACTTTCTTTAATAATCTAGATTTTGAAAAGTTAAGAAGTTCGTTCCCTCTTGTATTGTTATATATTTATCAAGATTATGCCTAATATGGAGTCAACAATGTCCAAATGGCTAATACCAACATTGACCCAAAGGCAACCTACAGAGAAGAGTCTTAAGTTATTGAAATTTAGACTAGATTGAGCTTAGTTAGCATGACCCTCCAGATTCATCGTAGAAAGAATTGTAAGGATTTCTTTGTTACTTGTATCCAAATCTGTATTTGTACCATATGTGTCACTTTTGTTCATTTGATAAAGATATAACGGGATTATTCATATAATTACATAATAAATAGTTACCTAGGCATATTGATGGACTGCAATATTTTCTAGTTTATGTCACGACCTAAAATTTTGGTGATGATGGAATCTACAATCCTCCAATAAACAAGTCTAACCCTACAGCCTGAAGCTATGCACAATGGATAAAATACACTCCAATAATCCAACATAGAAGAAAAAGGCATAAGCAGATATGTAAAAGAGGAAGCATAAGAAATGCATATAAAACCTAAATCCCAAAACCCTGTATCAATGGAACATGGAGCTCCTACACTGAGTATCCAAAAGATAAAATATATAAAGATAAACTCTTACAAAAGTGAAACTACACATGTACTGCCATAGCCAAAATAAAGCAGGTTGAAAATCAAGAAAACCACAGTAGTCTCGAACGACGAAGCTAATCGTAATCTTTACAATCGATGTATCTGCTCTGCATGATCTCAGCATCTCCGATAACCCCTACCAATATCTGCACCATAAAAATGGTACAAAAGTGCATCATTATTACCAAACAAGGTACCCAGTAGGCATCATAAGATGACCGGGCTAAAATAAAGTACAAGTAAGAAATGGAGAGGAATTAAAACAAGTCAAAGATAGTAGGAAAGCGGCGAAGTAGAAAAAGATCCTGTACAGGGAAGTAGAGTAGTAGGAACATGAGCAATAACATGAGTTTCAAAATATAGGTATTTGGTACCTAATTTAAAGGATGAGGACCATCAATGTAAAGAAATTTCTTGTCTTTATCAAATGAAATATTTAAGTCAGAGGACCATACACCTTTAGAGGTTAAGACAAGACCATAGCAATCAATGTTGAACATGGAATCAAAGATTTTCTAGTCAATAAAAATATGTTTACCTAGGAAAAGGGTTTCAATATTCATCCTAGAGAATGGAGTTTTGAATAAAAGAGTCAATTGGAGGTTCATATACTACAGAAGGGTTGGAAGAAAATAAATTTTCGCACCCTTGAAACTCAAATACACCTCAAATGTCACATTGAACTTATAATATATAATCAAGATCCATAATTATACATGAAAACTGTTTTCCCCTTAGAGAGGAAAATAAGGGAATTTCTATGCACCAGAAGCCATTTTCTCTTTCTTAATAAGTCAACTTGGAATTCTTTTCTAACTGGAGATGTGGACTCCGATTTTATTATATAGGGAACTCTCAAAATCAAACTTCTCTTTATTCTTTTAATCGACAATAGGAATTTTAGTAGGAGATCACTTAGGAGCATGACTAGAAGATAAAAAGTGAGATGGGAGACTTTTCATGGAATCATAGTCAAAAAAACATAGGGGAAGAGGGTGAAGATACTTTCCCTTTAACATGGTTTCTATAGATTTTTCGGGTTTAAAGAGGGAAAGCCTTTTGCAATTTACAGATAGTTGGCGAGAATGATGATTAGAATATTAGAGAGAAGACGATTCAGAAGAGAGATTGAGGAAGATGAAGTGATGAGTTGGAATATAAAAAAGGAGGAGAGTGAAGGAAATCGAGGAGTTATAATTACCTAATAAAGGTATAGAGATAAGAGAATTTGGTAAAAAAATATAAGAAAGGGTATCAGAAGTACAAAAGATGTTCTCAAATTTATAGAATATTCTAGAAAACATTAATAATATGATGCATGTGCAATTTTTAAGAGAATAAGATACTTGGTTAAACAATAAGCCTAAGAGATTTTATTCAAAGACATAACATAACTAAAATTGAATAAGAGTCAAATACTAAATACAATAACTTTCAGACTTGGATCAAGAGATTAAAATAAATAAAAATTAAAACAAACATTAATTAGAAACAACTGGAAATATACAAAATATACCTCAATACATAGTTGACGTACTTGAAGATTAGTAATTAATTGGAACATGCACTTTCCGTAGTTTATACTTTATGATACTGGTAGAGATACGAGATTAGCATTTTTTCCTTTTACATCTTGTCATTGTTTTCACACCTTCTTTGTGATCTTCAATAAAATACTTCATAGTATTTTCCTTAGTTGAATTCTTCTCCTCAATAGTCGGCTCATTTGGAGGAATCATCTTAGAAGTATAGAAGGATGATTGTTTAGTTATCATATATTTCTTTATATGAACTTTTTTCTTTCTCGAATAAATTTTAGAATAATAAAAAATATCATGAATAGATTCTTAATAAACAAAACTATATGAATACAAAAAAAATTCCTTCATCAAATATAATTTCAAGCTTACCAAGAGTACTCTCATAATTATTTTGGATGATACATTTGCATGAAAGTAACAATGTTTAATTTTCTTCTCGGCTATAGTTTATGAGAAGTTTACTTCAAGAAAGATAATTGCCCACATAACATGTTGTTCTTGTTAGTATGGGTGTGATGAGGTAGTTAGACTTCAATGATCATAGTTCTTGACATGTCTTGAGATGTTCTATCTTTGCGCTTCTACCATTCCATGATCTTAGAGCTGACCGATTTTAAACCTTGATTTTCACAACACTCTTTTTGAGTGTCTTACCATGATTACTTATAATGGTTATGATGTAGTAATTCATTCTTTTGGACTTGTTTAGAAAAGCTTAAAATTCTTTGGAGCATTACATAACTCAAGTAAAATAAGGAAAATTATTGACAAACATACCTTTATACTTTAATACTAGCCGTTCTAGTAGGATTAAATAGGTTCAGGTAAGACAAAAGACTATTTCTGTTAGGTTTTTCAATAAGGAGGCTTTCAATAGTCATCAGGGATGAATACAAAGTCAATATGTTCTTCTTTTTTTTCCAGGAAAAAATTCCTTCTAGATGGGTCTTTTAAAAGAATAAGTAAAATTTATTTCAAGTTTTGAGTAATGAAGTTGACTGGTACTCAATAATTTAAATATTAGTTCCTTCAATGTAGATATTAAAATTGAACAACATAGTATTAATACTAATTTCTAACCTTTTTAAATTGTATTCAAGATAAAATGTCTCATATCAAAATCAGCAATGAAATTAAGAAGAGATACAGTCATATGAGAAAGCATTGTCAATATACCATTTCCCTGTAGTTATTATGAAACAGTGATCCAGTAAAACATTAAACTACTTACTTTCTGGTACCCAAACATCTTGGGTTCTATGTGTTTAAAGTTGGTAGCCTTGTCTATATGTTTCCATATCCAAAGTTGTGACGAAGAGGAACAATATATACAATTAGTATATATATGACCAATCTTTCCGCAATAATAACAGGAGTAAGGAAATATGGTAGAATATTTTCTTGCTTTTAAAAGATGTACTGCTCACAGATGCATAACCAATAGACTTAATAATAGAATCTAGTTGACTTTTGCTACTAGTAGAGCAATAGAAAGAATAAGGATTATCATACAGTTTTTTTTACTAGTATATTTATAGGGAGGAGATGACTGATTATATTTAATAAAACTTTTGATATAAGAATTTTTCAAGTCTTTTATCTCATTTTTGAATTCACATATTTCTTGTTCAAAAAAGTATCTTTCAAAGTATTTCTAACTTCTTTTTTTTCTTTTTGTAGATATTTAGAATCATTATAAATATTATTTAAATTAGTAATTGCAAGATGTAAAAGATATATTTAAATAACTACAATCACAATAGTCCCACCGGATTCAATAAATATATCAATTCATCTCTTCATTATTCTCATGACTCCATAATGCTTTATTATTTTAAAATATTTTGTGAGTTTTTTTTTCCTCTCAGGAAAATCAATAGCAGTGTGTCCATATCTTTCATATTCTAAGCATTTTACAGTATTTTTATCTTGATCCGTGGAATAATTTTTTTTATTTCTTCTGTTAATTCTATCTCGTTGAATCTTATCTATAACGGATCTGGTGAAAAGATCAACTTCATCTTCTTCAGTCTTCTTCATCATCATTAATATCTTCAGTTTCTTTAAAAACAACCATTTTATTTTTATTTTCATCTTGACCCATTTTGTTCAAATATGATTTTTCAAAGCAATAAGTTCATCTTTAAGTTCATGATATATGAGATTTTTAGTGTTCATACTCTCAATGGATACAGACTTTGAATGCAATTGTGTAGGGAGGTTTCTAAGAATTCGAGGCATTTTGTCATTCGCAAGATAAAGTTTGCATGTAACCTTGAATTCTCCAATTATTTTTCTTGCAAATACTTCCTCAACTGATTCTACTTCCTTCATTTGAAATATGTCATATTCATATAGCAGTAGATTCATGATAGTCTACTTGACTTTGTCAAATCCTTCATAGGTTACTTCAAGTTTGTCCCATATTTCCTTTACACTTTCACAACTAGATATTCTTCATATTCTTTACCATTGATGGAGTTATGTAGAATTTTTTTAGATTTGGTGTTTTTCTAAATAACATTAATATGTTAATCAGTGTCATCTTCTAATCATGTTCTAATCTCAGTTGCGGATCCACAATCATTATCTTTTTATGAGGAGCAATAGGAAAGTCCCCCAATTTTATGATTCTCCAAGCCATGAAATTATAGGATTTGATGAATTTATCCATCTTGATCTCCCATTTGGGAAAATGTTTTCCATTGAGCTGGGAGGTCATGATCCATAGGTTCCTTCTTAAAACAAAATACCTACAATATGTTGAGTCATGATTTTTTTCTCACTTTTTGTTAGACAATAAATGTGATACCTTACTTTGTAGAAATTAAAAGTTCAAGAGGGGGGATGAGTTGAAAATTTTCTTTTCTTAGTTGACTATCACACAAACTTAGTCATTATATCAAAAGTAGTAAAGAAAAGTCAAAGTGAAGTGCAAAAATAGAAATTAACGCAAATATTTTTATACTATTTGTGGTTCCATGTAAACATTAATCCATCCCCATTGGGCTGCAAGAGTTCCACTAATGCTCCTATAAGTTTAAGGCTTATATATTTCCTGAATTTGAATACTCAGTCCATACTCTCTTTCTCGATTATTCTTTCTCTTTCCTCTATTTTTCTTTATACAGTAATACACTAATTAATAATTTTTTTGTTAAAAGTAGATCAGATAATACAATATTTTAGTCCAATACTAGAAGCATAAGGTCTTCTTTCAAAGGACAATCTTTATATAGATAAAAACACTAGTTGTTTCAGGGAGTGGAATAACCCAAGGGATTTGATACATAGAAGGAGAAAATTCCTTTTTGAGAATAAAGTAGGCTCGTCATTGATAATTTTTCTTCTCTCCAAAAGAGATTTTTGAATTTCTTTATTCACACTCGTTGAGAGTTCAATAAAGGAGACTTCCAAACAACTTTATATATCCCTTTTATTTACAGGAAATAGAGAAGACAAGCTTTTGAATTTCTTCTTGAAATCAACAACATTTTTTAATGCATAATAGTATTTATCCTTTTTATTCTAGATCCACTGTGAACAAGTATTTGCGAGTGAAGTCTTGTCAAGTAGATTTTTCATAGTTGACTACCTATGCTTCTTAATATTTCAATCAGTTCCTAGAGGCTCTTACTTGTAGTGTAAATAAGTCTTTGATACTAAATTCTTGTGAAGTCTTTGTCTTTCAAAATGTTATTCTCATTCATTAAAAATAGAACACTAACATTTTTTATATGTGACTCAATGTTTCTCATAGCATGGTTTATGTCAGTTATTATAAACTCCTACCTCATGAATTAAACTTTTAAGACTAAATGCATTGAACTGATAAAATCATGATTTTCTTATGACATTTTAGAACTTGATTTAATCTTTATACCCTACAATAGTTTGATATTGCATAGTTTTAAGACTTATGATATGATTTCTAGAACCTATCTACATTTATCTATACTTTGAGATTATCATGCTTTACTTATGGTTTATGTATACACTTTTATGCTAGTATATTTGATGTAATGAATCCATTTATGTTATATTGTTTTATGAAAATGTAGATTTAGGTCTTCCTACTTGTGTATAAATAGCGAGTTGTGCAGAGAAGCATGGTGAGTCTTTATTGCATTGAGGGATAGAACTGTTCTTTTATTTGTGTCAGTATGTCTATTCATAGACTTATGTTAAGGACTGATTTGGGGTTTGTCCCAGCAGGTTGTGCCATTTTTTAATAGAGGTTTCGAACATTATATGTTAATATATTGACAGGTCTACTATGTTTTCATCAAATATGATTAGTTTGTTAGACTTTTATAAGCTTCTAACATTCCTTTACCAGTACTACTCCTTATGTTTGTTATTACTTCCATTGTATGATAGTATATGAACAGTTTTATGTACCAAGAGCTAGCTTAGGCTCACTTGTAGATCTTGATTATCGTGTCCCATCCAGGGTATAGACTTGTGGAGTTACATAACAATCTCTAGTGATGATTAAAGTGGTTGATAAGTTTGAATGTTTCCATAAGATGGTACTTGATATTTTGTGACACGCCATTGTGAAAGAGAATTGTTATTACAAATAGGTCTTCAAGAAAAGAAGATGAAATTTTAGGGATTGAAGAAGCAAGGTATAAGGCATGATTAGTTGCAAAAGGCTGAAGTCAGATACAAGGGGTATATTTAAATGATATTTTCTCATTTACTATTAAACATAGCTCAATTCATATTCTTTTAACTTAATTTTCATATATGATTTGGAATTTAAACAGCTTGATATTAAGACAATTTTCTTACATAGAAAACATCTGAACAAATATACACTCATCAACCTGAAGAATTTAAAATTTAAGAAAAAAGTACTATTTATGATCGTCCAAGAAATCCTTATATAAATTAAAATAGCCTCTAAGACACTGATATAAGCAGTTTGTTTCCTTTATGTTGGGTCATGATTATTCGAGAAACATGTATGATAATTGTGTTTATTTTTGAAAGTTAAATAATGGTTCATTTATTTGTTTATTTATATATGTTAATGACATCCTAATTGTTTCTAATGGTTTAGCATAAATTCACAATCTGAAAAGTTAGTTTAAAAGTGAAGTTAAGATGAAAGATTCGAGAGAAGCTAAGAAAATCCTTTAGCATGGAGATCAAAAGAGATCAAAGAGCGAATAATTTATCCTTAACTCAAAAGAAGTACTTGGAGAGGTTTGGTATCAAAAATGTTAAACCAATTAGTAAAAAGTGATACATGCACTTGGTCATAGCTTAAACATACAACGGATGCAGTAAAGGATATAAAAATAATACGGTACACTACTTATAAAGTTTCTAAAGCTTTGACATAAAATTTAATACTAGAGTTTTCAAGATTTTAAACATCCATGTCAAAAACCTCTACTAGAAATGGAGAGAACTACTAGGACAAACCCCCAGTTGGTCTACAAAATTGAAAACTATCTGATAACTTGACATAAATGACTAAAATAAACTCCATCCCTCGATACAATAAAGACTCACCAAACTGCTTTGCAAATTTGTTGGATAACCCCAAGGATAAGGAAGGAGACATGTATCTACATTATCATGAAAAGATTCAGGCACAAAATGGGTCAATTATAGAATATACTAGTATAGGAGTGGATACATATATCATGATGTAAAAATAAAAATCTTAGTGTGTGAATAAATAGGAGATGAGAGCTCAAGTCATATCATCAATCTGAAAACCATGCAAAGACCCAAAATAGTAGTTAGATAGAAAACCATAAATCTCTTATTAAGTTATAAAATTTCATATCAAGTTAGTAATCCTATTTGGGTCAATATGGTTGTTTTAGTTTTAAAACTTAAGTCATAAAGTGGGAGTTTCTAATAACTGATATAAATTACATTATAAGCGATGAAGAGTCTAGTTTTATATATCTTTACTAAAAAAGGTCTAGTGTCATACACCCATACCAAAAAGGCCACCCTAACCTGCCATAACGAGGACTAATCATGTAATATTAAGCTAAGGATCCTTAACTATCATAATTATAAACATGCTACACAATTTGCGGACTCGAACATCACTCCTAACTAGTAGGTAAAATAAAGTCCTTTTGGCGCTAAATAATTCTCCCAAAACATGTATAAAGCTCATAGTCGTAAAATGCTTTGAAAGGGATATATTTTGAAGTTTAGAGCATAAATTTAATTGAGCCGGATCATGATTATTTCGTAAATCTTGTTAAGTTATGTGATTTTATAAATACATATTCAAGATAAAAAATGATATAATTTCACTTGAATCAATAGGCTAAAACCATTATTCTTGTCATAAATTATGCTAACCAAGTTTAAGCATGCTGATTGATGATAATTCATATAAAACATGTAAGGATCATGCTACAAGTCTTACATAATGCAAATCTTAAGCAACTAAACTTGAAGAGAGCATTTCTATAAATATCAATATTGTGGGGTTTCGAACCCTAGATCAAGAAATCATAAACCTTTTTTGAAAACTGAAATTTTTAGTATGAGAGTGGAAGGGACTCTCATTGAATATCCCTAGCCCTAGTTTGAATAAAAATCCTTAGGTAGAACCTTAGATAAAGTGGAAACTTGAAATCCTAGGTGGGAACTTGTATGAATGTTCTTGAGAGAAACTTCTTTTTAA
>JBDJHY010093833.1:0-13769 GCA_039654485.1 Withania somnifera
TTTAAAATTATATTTGATGATTTTAATTTTTAATATATAAAATTGTACCCATAAATTTATATATTACAAAAAAAATCATTTTAAATTTTACAAAGAAAAAGACCCATTCTTGGTTAGAAAACATTCACATACAATGTGAAAATATTATATTACAGTTAATATTATTATTCACTAGTTAATCTTTATAAATTATGTATACTAAAAAATTTATGATGCAAATAGTTATTTATAAAACAGACATGGATAAATGCAATATATCAATGCAGTATCTTGGGGGATTACGATATCCTATTTATAAAATATAATTTGCTCATTTGATTTTTTTTTTTTATAAAAAACATGAAAAATATTTAATAGTTTTAACAGCTTATAGATTTCATTTTCATGAGAAAAAAATACAATTTAAAATTCCAAATCACATGTCTAAATAAAACTTCAACTTCATATCAAATGGTTTCATATCATTGTTTCAAATCGTGATTTCTTATCACATATCGCATGTCCAAAGGAGCTCTAAGTTTGTATAATTTTGCATAGCAATGTTAAATTATGTATAAAAATCTCTTCTATTATGTTGTACACATTTATACGAGATTGATACTTTATATAAGATATTATTTATCGGATATATGTAAAATACTATTATGAAAAAGATGACTGTAGTGTAAACTGAAAATATGACTTTATAAATATAATACTTGTGTTGGATGTATATTTTAAAGAATTTTCAATAATCTAATCAATGCCTTGTTTACTGTCGATCAGAGACAGTAAAATTTATAGGTGAATCAAGAGTATGCGTTATGACTTAAATTTGTGTTAGCAGTGAGAGTTTGCAAAGTAATCAATCGATAAACAGAAACAACAAAAATAATGAACGAGCTAAGGTCAAAACCCATATTTGAGCCACCCCGCACGGGATAAACGTAATAAGAAAACACATGCTCGACGTAAGACGATTGTAATAACCTTCAAGGTTATTTTTTATTTTTTAGATATTTTTAACAATTTGACTTTGCCATAGTTGCATCATGATAAAATAACACTGGTTTCAAGTTGGTTCAGAAATGAAATAAAATTTTAGCATGGTTTGGATAATTTTGTTTTTTGACGCTTTGAAGTGTGAAATGAGGAACTCTAGGATTCATTTGGAGTTCAGGATCTAGAATCAGAAACTCGTCAGTTCTATCACGTCAAAAATATGGATTTTGGTCTAGGAAGACCATCGTTTCCTCTGTTTGGCCTATTTGTGTGATTTTTAAGTGGTTTGACAGAATAAAGTGGAAATTTTGAAAGAATGATTGACGTTGGTATCCTTTCGGAGTTAGAGTGCACGGATTTGAAATTTGATGATTTCGTTTGATTCAAAAGGTGATTTTCAATCTAGAATGAGTCTCTTATATATTTCATCAGTCCTAGAGGCATTTGGTGTTTTTATTAAAAATAGATACTTACATCCGATCAAGGAGACCTCATATTTGTGTTTTGATGATTTCTTGAGTTCAAACGTCAAAATTAATATGGTTTCATATAAGGTTTGTTTGCACCGAATTACAAATAAATCTCGAAGGTTGATTCCGACCATTTTGATTCTGTGCGTTTTTGCTGTCAAAACAGAAACTGGTGTTGTCACCAGTGATGCTCTGTGTTTGTGAGTTTGGGTTGTGATCGTGGAGCTTGGGACTTTTCTTCATCGCATTCACTGATTTTGTCCCTCGATTGCAATGGGTTAATTTGTCTAGGCTCGTGTTCACGGCATTGGAAGCTATATTCGTAAGGGTTTTTGAGATGGTCAAAGGTTGTGATCGCGGCTATCCTTCTGCAATCGTGAAGGAACTACTATTCATGTAGGATATTTTAAAATAACTTTCACAAACTCTTGCTCATTTTTCGTAGAATCCACAACTTTTATACCCCAATTTTGGCAAAGTCTAAGAGAGAATTTCGAAACTAACTACTAGGTAACAATCCTTAACCCTGCGTCACAAGGGTTTCATTCGTCGTAGTATTATCTCCTAGGGTTGCACCAGTCTTTTTAGAAAAAAAAAATAAGAATGAGTCTATGCGTTTGTGCATTGATTCTCAACAGTTGAATAATGTTACCATAAAGAATAAGTATACATTTCCTTGCATTAATAATTTATTCAATTAGCTTCAGGATTCAGCCCTCTTTTCCAAGATTGATTTGAGGTATGGTTACAACAAGTTGACGATTATGCCTTTAGATATTCTGAAGATGACCTTTTAAACTAGATATCGCCACTACAAGTTCTTTGTGATGTCCTTTGGTCTTATTAATTCCCCATTCGCATTTATGGAATTGATGGATTATCTGTTTCATCAGTACATGGATTCCTTTTTCATTCTTTTCAGTAATGATATCTTGGTTTATTCAAAACAGAGGTTGAGCATGTTCGACACTTTCGGACTGTGCTTCAGAGGTTGCGTAATGAAAAGTTATATTCGATTCTCAAAGTATGAGTTCTGTGGCATTCTTGGGGTATGTAAAGTTCAAGGATGGTAATATGATCCATCCGACCAAGATTGTGATGATGCATGATTAGGTGATGCCTACTTTGTCGACCAAGATTCAGAGGTTTTTTGGTTTATAGGGGTATTTCAAGAGGTTCATGCAAGGTTTGTCTTCTATTGCAACTCTATTGACTAGATTGACTCTAAAAAGTAAGGCTTTACAGTGGTCAGATGAGTGTAAGAAGAGCTTTCAAAAGCTCAAACCTATATTGACTTCTACTCCTATTATGACTTTGTCGTGGAGGGTAAAGGCTTCATCATAAATTGTGATGCTTCTAAAGTTGACTTGGGTGGAATGTTGATGCAAGAAGGTAAGGTTGTGGCCTATGTTTCAAGAAAATTGATGGTGTATGAGAAGAACTACCCTACTCACGATTTGGAGTTGGCTGTGGTGGTATTTGTGTTGAAATTGTGGAGATATTATCTTTATGGGGTACAATGTAAGGTGTTCATCAATCACAGGAGTCTTCAGTATGTCTTCACACAGAAGGATCTCAATTTGAGGCAGCGTCTTTGGTTAGAGTTACTAATGGACTATGACATTACTATCTTGTATCATTCGGGTAATCTAGTGAAAGATATTCTTAGTACTAAGTCCTCGAGTATTGGTAGTTTGGTTTATACTTGGGTTGAGGAGAGGCCTTTGGTTAGAGATGTTAAGAGTCTAGCCAACAATTTTGTTAGGCTGAAAATTTCTGAGAACGACGTTGTCGTTGCTTGTTTGGAGGCCCATTATTTGCTGATGGAGGAGATTTATGCGACACAATTTGATGATTCTAGATTGAGGGTTACTCATGATAAGGTATTGTAGGGTGAGGTCAAGGCGGCTGTATTTGATTCAGAGGGTGTATTGAGGATTAGAGACTGGATTAAGTCTGATGACTTTGTTAGATTGATATTAGAGGAGGTCCACATTTCGAGGTATTCATTCATCCACGGGCAGAGAAGATGTGTCATGGTCTGAGTCAGCATTACTAGTGGTGCAGTATGAAAAATGGCATTGCTCATTTTGTTGCTAGGCATTTGAACTATCAGTAGGTGAAGTTTGAGCACCAAAGACCAGGAGGTATATCATTTTCACAAGCTGATTTCTCGGATCAAGATGGCACCTACTATACCACCAGTAGTAGAACCAATACCATAGTCCGAAGCCGAAGCAGAGGACTATCAAATGCAGAAAGCACAAGTTTAATAAACAATAGATGGATAAATAAAGCGGAGGTATAAAGAATAAAAAATGAATGCCCAAAATTCGATATCAGTGTAATACGAACCACTAGGTATAAAATAAGGAACCAAAATATCTACTACAATGTATCTCCGAAAATACATGGAGATCAAAATTACATCAATGCTTAAGAGAATCAGGAAAAGATGGATTCCAAGCTCACCCTGAATCTCTTAAAATCAATAAAGTCTGCTTGAAAAGAAATATGCAATTAAGGCCGAGCACTTGTACTCAGATCTGCACATGTGCAAGTGTAGTATGAGTACAAACTGCCGAAGCAACCCGTATCCAGTAAGATTCGGGGGCCCACTAGGCACATAACAATAATAAAAGCAGTAAATAACGAAATACAATAAATATGGCCACAGAAGAAAATAGTACACCATGGAGCCTAGCTACTCAAATAAGAATCAAGTAACAAATAGAACATGTATCGCTAACTAATCATATAATAGGATCTCAGGCAATGAAGGAAAATGTACCCGAAACCCATACAACAGTATATATGAATAATATTAACAATAATAGGGAGTCAAAAGAAGACAGGAGGAGAACATGGACGATATACCGTTAACCTCAAGTATAATGGAAAAACTTATAAGGAAGTACCACACACAATAATCCATTTAGGTAGTAGGCCTCAAAGTAATACTATAGTAACTAAGTAATAAATAAATAATATAATAATTAATTTAAAAATAGAAAACAGACTCATCGTATTACTTTCATCTCATCCAGGGTACACTGAAGAAGATAAGTGTAGAAAAGTAAATACACACACATGAAGTAACCAACCCTGTGTATGTTTCACCTCCATTACCCCTAGGTCCAGCAGGAAAAATCCATAGAAGACTACCTAAATATTCCGGTTATATATCTCCTCCGTCCTATACCCCCCTCCCTTCCGCCTGAAAGCCCAGAGGCAAGGTCCATGGAGGTACGGTCACCAAGAACAATCTCTAACGTTATCATAACCTCACATCCCAAATCATCGAGCCTCAAGGGTCTCAAAGTATGGCATCCTATGCCTCATATCAATGATATCATCAAGCCGTACTTGGTAAGTCATGGCGTACAATGCCTCAATATAACGATATCACCAGTATCCTCAATAGATCGGGCTTCATCTAGTCTCTACAACCAGTAAGTGATAAATGTCAAAAGTTCTACTCACTAGCGTACGACGACGGCTCAAGTTCCAGCGGCTGTAATCACTTTTGAATGGATTCAGTCTCAAGTCCCACCATTTATTAGTCAAGTGACAGTTCCCGGTGCCAGGATGTAAAGCTTGGACTAAAATAAATAAAATAGTATTACATGGTGCTCAACGCAATGCCGAGTCTAAACCAGTTGAAAGATTATTACTTATATTATTATTAGAATATTATAATTTATTAGTTATTATCCTTATCTGTTATTATTACTAAAACCAGTCTCTAGCCATCATGGCTCAATACTCAGGTGGTGATACTGGCCCAGCCCCAGTGCACTCTCATCTAAGCCAAAGGCCCAACGAATCACGTCATGAATGCACAACATAATAACAAGAATATTTATATGATCATGTAATAACAACTACCTATGCCCTACATAGGTATCACTAGACAACTCCTAAGTCACAGGCACCATATAAATCCGGATGCCAAAGTATATATCAACGAGGGAATAGACAAAAGAACGGTATCGGATCACTATAACCACCTGGATACCCAACTCATGGATGATATTTAGTACAATTATTAAAGCTATAAGCCCATAGATAGCCTCACAGAGCCTACCTTTCGTCTGACGATAAAGCGCTGTAAGTTAACGAATATTACTCTGACTGATATCAAACGACCTCCAAATTCTTTAAAACTTGCATAAATATATTCCACATATCAATACGATTCTAATATTATAAATTATACTAAATTTTGTTCTGGGCCTAAAACTGGGCCTGCAGAGCCTGCTCGTCGAAATTTAAAATAACCGTCATTACGGGATTTCCAATATTACCAGGAACCTATGTTCCTAACTTTAGCACAATTCGAGTGCGGAAAGGGATCCAAAATAACCCAGGAAGATTTGACTATGACGGGGTCAAAGATGCAATTTTTATAAGATTAAATATTGGAATTCGGTAAATTAATCACACTACCAGCACAATATACTCAAGGAATAGAGAATTACCTAATAATATACGTATTATTACATGAGTTCATCAACATCACCAATTGGGGCCATTAATGGAGGAAAATAAGAATTTCAAGAATTAAAACGAAGAAGAAACTTACCAAAATTGTGTAGAAGTCGAATGGGAAAACTTGCGGATTTTTCTCAGCCTTAAGTTGATGTTTGGATTAGGCTTTTCACATAGAAGCTAAGGAAATTGTAATGGTTTTGCAGAAATAAAATATAGGGGTCATGCTGGGTTTTTTATATAACTTCTAGTGAATTATACATCATGATCGCATAAAAGGAATCTTTTGTACATCACAACCATGGAATGGCTCAACGCGATCACAATGAGTATAAATTCAATGCACTTCGCGATCTCATAAAAGGATTACACGATCGTGTTTAAGGATCACTTGACTACTTTGTGACCGCGTAGACCTGTATCGCGATCGCGTAGAGGAAATTTACCTACACTAGTTGTAGGTTTTGATAGCAAAATCAAGGAGAAGAATTACTCCAAATCATAACTCAAAATGCATTTGGAGTCCAATTTATGCAAATAAACTATGCACGCACACCCGCACATTCGGGACACAACAACACAGTTGAAATCAAAATACGAGGTCATTTTGTGGAAATGTTGACCAATCCAACACCTAGGCTTAAATTCATGAATGTTCTACCAACACCTCGAAAATGCAATGGAAAGTCCAAAAAACAAAGAAAAATTACTTGAAAGATGATAAGTAAAAACATATCAATACACTTAATGAGTTGTAGTCTTGACTCATGATCTTCACATCCTTTTTCAGTCTCCTATCTCCATAGTACGATTTTGCAGTATGAGTCATTCTTTTTACTTCATGACTCATACACCTGCTTGTATCTCTATACTTAGCATTTTTTCACATTGTTTATTGTTTTTCTTTCGAAGACAATATTTCTTACAAAAACATACACAAAAACACATCATATCCGTAAAAATATTCTTAGAAACAAACAAAAGATCCCTGTTTTAGTCGTTGAATTTATCGTAAACTTATGGAACATTGACACCCTCAACTTAGAATGTTTGCTTGTCCTAAAGAAATAAAACTAAACTAAAACAAGAAAATCACTTTAGTAAAGAATCCTAGGAGCTCTACAACAATCACATGGCATCAGGTACAAACACATCATAGGAGACAACTTCTTCTTCATATTAAACAGGTTTTATGGTATTGAACCCAATCTAGCTAACACAAAACAATCCTTAAATAACATATGCTATCAACTGGCAATAGGGCATACACATATCAAAGTCACCCTAAAAACTAGCAATCATACAATTCCATCTTATGCCCCCATAACAAAGAAGTCTCATGCACATAATATGACAATAAGATTGGGACTACAACGAATGGGATCACTCTTGTAAAGAAGTTCAGACAATGGATGTACACATTCCAGAGGCTTGTTGTTATTTTATATACCTCCACTTTCAGATAGTTAGACTAGGATCACTATAGGACGTTTTCCATCTTTTAATTTAGGCTTGGGGAAAGATATAGTTTATTTGGGATTCAATGACTTAACCATCCTTGGCACTACACTAACTTTTCTCCACTTCTATCCTTCTTTTTATTTCCATTTTTAATTTTACTTTCCCTTTTTAAACATTCGGGTGTGCTTCTTGATACAACATTACTAACTTTCTCTTATTTTTTCTTTTTCTTTTTTGCCCTTTCAATCTTACTACTTTAATTTCCTTTTCGGCTCTCACCACACTAGTTTATCCCTTTACATTCAATCTTTACTTTTCATACCCAACTTTTTTATTTCTTACACCTATACATACACCTTAATCTTAGTAGTTTAGTGTAAGTTGAGGCTTAGAGTCTAAGGAGGGATGAGGTCTAGAAGGATAATTCATAGAAAAATTAGGAAGGTGTTCATGCTAATCAATAAAAAGGTCCAATCTAGACTCAAAGTCAGGGATCAAGGGATATTCATTCAGCATTTGGTAGGTCATTTTGGATAGAAGTGGGTTGTTTCAAACATGACCTATGAATCTTTCCTAATCAACTATCCTACAACATCAGCAAGACTAACTAAACAAGTTCTAGCTTGTACACACAGAGTAAGAACTAGGTAATATATCTCACGCACACATGGCACTAGATTACATTGTTAACCACTGATCATTGGGTTTATTCCCTAACTTAAGAAGAAACAATAACTATAATATTAACAAAGTCATGCACATATCCATAGTTTTTAATCTATCATAGGATAAAGCACACTTCATAAAAATGAAACTTTTTTTAGGGGTCCTAATGACCAAGAACCTTTTTATTCCAAACTATATGTACATTTTCGGTTTATTACTGTTTGGGACTGCATTAATTTCTCCTACTTAACACAATATAACTAACAATAATATAATAAAATCCTAAATATACAAGTTCTACACGATAGCACCTGAGGGAAAAGAATTAAGGAAATAAAAATCCTCAGTAAAACAACAGGCATTCTCGGATAATAAGGTACATAAAAAAGGCATGCATTGTATCCAATACATAATTAAAGTAAAATCAAGAATGGTGGGAACTTACCTGTGGTTCCTTAGGTGCTCATGCCTTGAAGCTGGGATGCATGGGATGTGGGAGCCGCAAATGCATCTCTGATATCAGCAATAGTGATGCTTGTGGTTAACATGCTCAATGGAATGGGATTGCTTGAAGGTTCATCGCCCATAGAAATAGAGGTACCAATAGGCATCCCTAGTAATCTCAGCAATAGATGAGGTATTCTACTAGAGGAAACACCAACATATTGATGTGTCTAAGCCTCATTCCTCCACTCTTCATCTAAAGTTACTTCCTCATCGCCTATCACTCGACCTTACTTTCTAAAATCTTTAGCTTCTTCAGGTTATCCTCCTCAGTTTTACCCTCATCTTTGTGTATCTTCATCTTAGATTCTTGGATATAGGGAGATTTGAAAAAAATAGGATGTCCGATAAATTATCCATGGCCCAATGCTCCAGAATATCGAGTGCTAGAGTGGGGTCTGTTCTGGCAGAAAACTCATAAACTGTACCCTACAGCTCTTCTAACTCTGTCAACATTCTCACCAACTCCAGAGCTCTAAACATCTATTTCTGGTCATTTATTTTCTTCTCAAATCCATTAAGTCATTTATGAATAACACACATAGAGACATCAATCTTTTTCTGGACCCATACTTTTATCTGTCACAGAAGCTAGGAAAATTGTCTCTCAATGTGGGTTTGTAGATATACAAACTTATAAAGGACATCATGAAGAATAGTAATTATGGCTTAGCTAGTAGAAGGTCGTGGTGGCAGAGGCATTGTGGAGGAGCTCAGTATCAATGTTAGCCTTAATGTCTATGATCTTTGTGCTAGGATTGACATCAACTATATCAATCTTCTCAATTAGGCTGCAAATCTCAATATGTGTGCTCCTCATAAATAGACCCTTGGAAATAGCAACCCTAGATGATAAGGATTGATCTTTTCCCATGAAACTGGATTGTTACTATCATTAATTAGTGAAATGTTAGATACCTGAGCAATCTCTCTTATCTCATCAACTTTGTACAATAGTGGTATCCTAGACTCAGCATATAAGTGACACACTAGGCAAGGAAAGAGAGTGCTAGTCATGTACCACAAATACCGCTCTCTTATATATTCTATAATGTACCAGAGTATATTTAATTATGGTCATACATAATTTTAGCCAGTAAAATTTTAATGCCTTGTCTAGAGTTAAAGTGTTATCATTCCTCATTGGACTCAATAAGAACTAAACAATTACCCATCAAAACGTGGAAGAAAAATTCAAGGACTTCTTTGTGATGACCATCCACGTGGATACCTATGGATATTCCTCACCTTTCTCTACAATCAACCTAAAAACCTAACCCGTTAATTCTCTCCTTTGGTCCAGGTCATTTGTCCATGTCTAAGTTTTTGCAATTTTTAATTGGTGGTTGAATTTGGAGGTACTGTTCAGACCTCATACATTTTTCCATATAAAAATTATTGAATAGTGTGCTCCAAAATGTCCATCATTCTACCTCAAAACAAGTCCATAACCAAAGAAGGCAATGAATTAAAATTTCTCTTCTTCGATTCTAAGTTGATTAGTGAAGTAGCACAGGAGGCATGATACTCCCTTACCAAAGCCAAGTTGTACTTGATCAAATCTTTTTTCATAAAACCAAATTGATATCTATCAAATACTTCCAGTAACCTAGGTAGCAAGTCAAACTCCTGTGTGAGATATTAGGTTCCTTGAATATGTTTCACTTTGAATGGTAGGTCTACGGTCCTCACATCTAGCTGATAGATAGCTCTAATCTCAGGGACTAACAACCTCTTACTGTGATGGACATTGCCTGCTGCTCTCAGGCTCTTTATTACACCACTTGTATGGCCTCAATATTAGGAGTCTATTCGCTCGAGCTCTCATCTCAAGAAACTTTATCAATACACAATATAGAGTAAGCATTGATAATCAATCTTCTGTGGTTCAACAACAGCGCTAGTGTTTGAGGATTTTTCTTCCTTATAAAACTGGGAAGACGGTTTCAGATCTATAACATGCTTCTATGTACATATCCTCGTTTGATGGGTTAGTAGATTTTCTTTAAGGACAGAGTATCCTATCTTGTATCTGCTTGCATCACTATTTGAGGGTTTATCATGTAGTTGGATTAGAAGGTCCTTTGGTTGCACCATCCTATTATTCCATTGCATTGTGGTGTTTTATTTGGTGGTATTTTTCCTATGGGAGAGAGGTTAAAACCAAAAAAAAAAAAATAGACCAAAAAGAATGACAGGTATAATAGTGTTCAATACATCAGGTTCCAAGAGTCCTGATGTGAAAGCCACGACTTCTGGTATGATATATAGTATGAACCCAAAAAAAATTCATGTCCAATGTTAATGATATATATGATTCGTGATGTTGAAACAACGAGTGATGCTTTGACTCATGAAAACAAATCAGAACTAAAATTTCTTAATCAAGTTAGTATAAGTAAAGGTACCAATCATACTGTTAAAATTAAGAGCTAAATTTTCATTCATACTCCTTGGATTGTATTTAGGCACTTAAAGATACGGACTACATAAAGATCACGACATGTGAAGTGTAAACTATGAGTCATGGGACAATAGTGATCCTTTTCCCTTAGCTTAGTTTAATATTTCAACTTTGTAACTTGGTATTTTCACTCAAGATTCGTTTTACAACCCTTTAAACTATTTACATTGGTTGTAAATCCCAATGAGGAGCGAAATTATCAAGCCAAGATCACTGATATCTATCCAATCATTAATTAAATCATCAAAATTGCATTAAAATATGACTCCTCTCTCAATGGAATACTCAGACTTCAGTGAGATAAACCTTCTCAGCTATCTTCACTTCTTCTAGAGCTCTAAAGTAATGCTTCATACGCTGTCCATTCACTATGAGTTGAACTCCATCCTTTTATTCAAGATCAATAGTACCATACTAAATTACTGGTACCACAGTTAATGGTCTAGACAACTTTGACTTCAACTTTCCAGAAAGAAGGGGAAGTCTTGAATTAAACAACAAAGCCAAACCACTTGGACTGAATTCTTACTTTTCAATCTTCGGATGATAGTATAATTTCATCTTCTACTTGTAGAGTGAAACACTCTCATAAGATCTTACATGTAACTCATACATCTACTTTAACTGATCAAGAATCAACATAAAGGCCTCCTAGCATGCCATATTTAGCTTCTTTAGTGCCAACACTGCCTTGTGCTCTAGTTTAACATGAAAAGGACAAGCGTTCCCATAAAAAAGATTATATAGAGACATACTTATGGGTGTTTTGAATGTTGTCTGGTATGCCTAAAGAACAACATCCAGATAGTTGGAACAATAAGTCTGATTTGCATTAACAGTCTTATCCAAAATGGTCTAGATAACTTAGTCAGACACTTCATATTTCCCACTTATATGAGAGTAATAAGGTGTTTACACCTTATGGTTTACCACTTAGTTTGGTGGTAAGGCATTGAATAACTAGTTGCAGAAGTGCGAACCTCTATCACTAATAATTGCTCTAGGAGTGCCAAAATGGGAAAAGATATACCTTTTCAAGAATTTTATAGTACTCTTTACTTCATTATTTGGATGTAAATCTACCTCTACCCATTTCGATATATAGTCTATAGCAAAAACAATATACATCATCCCATGAAAATTCACAAATGTCCCCATTAAGGCAATACCTTATACATCAAATAATTTTACTTCAAGGATCGTATTTGGGGAAACTCATGTCTCCTCGATATTGGTCCATATCTCAGGCTTCTATCACAAGCCTTCAAAAATTCATGTGTATCCTGATTGCTAATGGACAAATAATACCCACATTGCAAATTTTTTTGCACAATCCTAATACAACTGTGATATACCCCAATAGGGGATGAATGAAAGTCTTATATAATACTCAACATCTATACATCTAAAATATACCTCTTGATCATCTAGTCTGACAAAAAACTGTAGGTCTCATTCGAGACGTATCTCTTACATCATGCAAGAACTTCCTTTTCTGCAGGAAGGTCAAGTCTTCAGGCATAACATTACTACTGTGGAAATTGGAAAAAATTATCAAATTATGGGATTAAATAATTAAAAGTAGCCAAAAACTGGTCATTAGGGAATACATCATTTAAATGAAGTTCATCAGTCAACTTTGCTTCAACCACCAGTCTTAAATGGTCAGCCACTTGGTTGTCATCCCCATTTCGGTCAATCACTGAAAAATTGAATTATTGGAAGAGAAAAATCTATATGATAAGTATTTGATTTGCATACTTATTTATCACATATACCCATAAATAAAATTATATGGAGACATACTTATGGGAGTTTTGAATTTTGTGTGGTATGCCTAAAGAACAACATCCAGATAGTTAGAACAATAAGTTTGATTTGCATTAACAGTCTTATCTAGAATGATCTTGATAATTCAGTCAGATACTTCATATTTCCCACTCAAATGAGAGTGATAAGGTGTTTACACCTGGTTTACCACTTATTTTGGTGGCAAGGAATTGGATAACTAGTTGCAGAAGTGCGTACCTCCATCACTAATGATTGCTCTAGGAGTGCCAAAATGGGAAAAGATATACCTTTTCAAGAATGTTATAATACTCTTTACTTCATTATTTGGATTAAATCTACCTCTACCCATTTAGATATATAGTCTATAGCAACAACAATATATGTAAATCCCATGAAGAGATAGACTATATGCCCCATTAAGGCAATACCTCATACATCAAATAATTTTACTTCAAGGATCATATTTGTGGAAACTCATGTCTCCTCGATATTTCTCCATATCTTTGGCATCTATCATAAGCTTTCAAAAATTCCTATGTATCCTGATTGCTAATGGCTAAATAATACCTGCATTGTAATTTTTTTTTGCAAAATCCTAATACCTATCACGACCCAATTTTGCAAGTCACGATGGCACCTACTATACCAGCAGTAAGAGAAGCAAATCCTGTAGTCTATAGTCAAAGCGGAGGACTACTACATTAAATGCGGAATAATATAAACAGTTATATGAAAACAGTAAGTTTGCGGAATTAAATAAGAAAGAGACTACCCAAAATCCGGTATGAGTGTCAAACGAACCACTAAGTAGAATCATAAAATTGAAGGAAATACAGTATCCAAAAAATCTCCAAAATACAATGGAGATAAAAAAAAAATATAAATCTGAAGAGAAGCAGGATCAAGCTGGACGCCAAGCTCACCCTGAATCTCTGATCTAG
>JBDJHY010093943.1:0-13769 GCA_039654485.1 Withania somnifera
AAACATATTTAGGACTCAATGTAATTGACAAAAATGTCTTAGGAGGTCATTTATACCCAGAAAAACCAGAAACACCAGAAAACAAAAGGAGCATTTCTCCGCCAACACCTCGAATTCACATCGACACCCAAGAAAATTAAACCAAAACCTCTCCTAGCCTAAATTCATCATTCCAGACCTGTTGGAAGAGTTATAATTCCAATCTGTCACTCTGAACATCGAGTTTCTACAAAAACTCTACTTTTAGGCTAAAACTTAAACAATTTCCACAAATTGGCATAACTTGCAAATGAATCCTCCAAAACACCAACTTAAAGTCAAACTTGACTTTGTTTGGATTTTGGAGCTAATGGAACTGTCGAAATTAAATTTTGAGGTTGTCTTGAAGGAAAGTTGACTTTGATCAATGAATACTTAACTTTAGGCTCTAAATAGGGAAATTGAGATATTTCTCAATCGAGTCGCCAGGGATTCGAACTATCGATCACAGAAAGTCATAAATGACTTGGGGCAGATGCTGAAATGCTTGAAGAGGAAAGACGTCACACATTTATCATAAATTACCATGAGGGTCATTACACAACAGGACCCATAGAAGGGCTTCCCTGAATGCCTCTACTACACCGCCGACCCCTCCTCCAATGTGTCCGTCCCTAGAATTATAGGTTCTATGGAGGTACACCAAACATGAATTTTTTCCTAACATCATGGATATTCTCAGATATAGGTAACACAAAGCCTCATATATTGGCATCCAATGCCTCAGTAAAGTGGTATTATTGTAGCATAAGTATCAGCAACCCAGCGCCACAAGTCTTAATATTCAGGGGGAACAAGGTCCCAAATCAATAAGCATGAAGTAGTGTGAAAAATACTATACTCAATGCCGAGTAAAGTTTTACTCAATTTTTAGCATAAGTATTAAATGATGGTACCCAGTTCCAGGATGAGGACACTGGTCTAAAGCTGTAGTACCCTAAACTTTTAAGCTAATACTTTACCCACTAGATGTACGTGGCTAGAAATAAATACACCACATTCATACTTGAAATTTTGTGTTAAGTCCATATACTAAGTGTATTTTGAGGTGATAAAAGGTTTTAATGGACCCCCTAGCACAAAGTTGAAGTACAAGTTTTGTTATCGACTAGATTTTTGTATAGGTTCAAAATAGATCAGCTCTATCTGCCAATATCTACTAGAATATTAGGAGTTATATGACTCATAACATAACTAATTTGAGGTTCTCTGAGTCTAGTTTCAAACTCCATAAATAGCATCTCGAACCAAGGTCGGAGTAAAATGTTATGAGTGTTTTACTAAAGCCTTTAAACAGAAAACACCCGAGATTAGGTCTATAAAACAAGGTTAAAGTCATTAGATAAACCTCTCTCTACGAGGTTAAAGCCATCACTTAGGCCCCACATTATAGTACTTTGAATAGGGTATCTTTGGAATAATTCCACAATAAGCCTCACAACACGAGGCATAACTCATAAAGTTAGCCTTGTGGTGCAAACTTAGCTCCTCAAGAATGAGTTTCTAACTCCATTTTAAAAAGAGCGCATGGGTAATTCCACCCCAAATAAGTCCAATACTACATCATTTTATCCTTCCCAAGTGATAATATATAAAATCACACTTAGAAAATTTCCCTTATTCCACACCTTTACACTTTTAAGTCAGACAAATTTCTTTTTATAAGAAACTATGGATCTTCAACTTCAAGTTCAAGAATTCAAGTCCACCCTCAGATATTTGAAATAGAATTATCTATCAACTGGTATATGGGCACTCTCATGCCCAAATTAATATTTTCAAGTTAAGATTTAATGATTTCATGGTTAGGGTTCTTACACAAGTTGATTTATGTGTTTGAAATTTAGTCTTGATTAATAATTTTATGTTCATATTCATTTTATTACAAGTATTATCATGATTCTTCATGGTTCTAGCAAAAATATAATAATTATATCCTATTTAATGCATGATCCCAATTCTTAGTCAAAGATTCATGAAAGGTTCCTCTTTTTAAATGGAATTTATACATTATATAAGTTCTTTTATGTCTACATATCACTACTCATTTTTACCTTGATTCGTAAGCATAAAGATCACAACTTTATCATTTTTAAAGCATACAAAGTATATAAGCATGATTTTAGTTGTTAGTTCAGTGTTTCATGAACTAATTCAGTTAAATAGTAATTCAGTTATTGTCTATAATTTCTTCATGGCTACAAGTTAGTACTCAGTCAAAAATAGTTATGAATGATTCATATGTATTATAAAATATTTCAAGTATTTGCTAATTATGCATAAAGAATTATTTTTCATGCTATTTATAACACTTTTCAGCATTTTGATAAGGATCAAAGACTTAGATCATGTCAGTATGACTAGTACATGCTTAACTAAAGAATTATTTTACTAGTCTAGTTCAAGTTTCATGATTAGGTATTGTAGCCAGATATGTCATCAATGCTTGTGAACAATTTTCACAAAAAGTAAATTTATTGTTAGATATGGCATAGACCATTAATAATCATGGATAGCTTTCATAAAAGTAAAGTTCATGAGTAGTATGACATTTAGGTATTCCACTTTTGATTCATGAATAGTTTTAGTATAATACGAGCTAATAGGGTTTCAATTTTTGGTCTAGTATCTATCACCAAGCTGGATTGATTCACTCACCCACAGAAAAAGGTAAAACTCATTTCCTAGAACTACGTGCCACTATAGTTTATTAGCCAAATTAGGATCTACTATTCCATCCACCACACTTATCAGGTCCCTTACCTTGGAAAGTATTAGACACCCTCTTTGCAGTGTGGGGGTCAGTACAATGAACACCATGAGTCTCTCACATGGTTATATATTGGTTACGAGAAACTCCTATAGTGTTTGATGTTATCAGTCTACATTCCCTTTTTAAATTATGTGGTTTACTAATTTTAGATTATATTTCAGATATTTACAAAGTATTGTATAACTTCGTATTAGATGAGATCCCAAAAGTATATTAAGTCATAGGATTATGGTTTTCACATGATTTACTTAGTACCATAGACTTCTATCTTTTATCACCGTGGTATAGCTTCCATGTGTTATTCAGCATTTAGCTCATTTTTCAAATATCTCCCACCATGTTCAGATTACAGTTTTTATAGTATAAATAAGCACATTGCGTCACTCACTATTTTACAACATAGTTTCTATATGATTGTACATATTTCATTTAGAAGATCCTATTTACCCAATATTTGTATTATGCATGTAATTATCTTATATTACCTCATATTCTTGGCCTTCAATCATTCAAGATATGTTAAATTTCTTAGCCTTATATTTTTGACATGTTTCAGTTCACATATCATTATCAGATTTAGGTTGACTGTCTTAGTTGTGCATGTTTAAATACCATTAAAATCTAGATCTCAGACATGTATTTTGTTACATATCCCACATACTCAATACATTCCATAAATACTGGTGTATTCTTTTGGCCTACACTCACAATGTAGATTAAATCCATCCTTCCTATACTCAGGCTAGCTTGGATCTTTATTAAGCAGCGATACAGTGGTAAGTCCTTATGGTTTGAGGAATTTGGGTTTAGTACATTAGTTTTATAGTTTTTTTAGTTTATTTCATGTTTCCCTTTGGTTTCAATAATTCTTTTATGAGCTAGAGACCTATCCTAGCAAGTTGTGCTCAGTTACTAGAGGCTTTGCATATGTAGTGTTCAATATTAAAAGTATTGGGATTGGATTATTTTACTATTTTAGATTCATGATATGATACTTTCTCATCAGTGCTACTTGTTCATTTATTATTTTTGCTTCCATCATATTTCAGTGTGGTATTAGTGTACACACTAGGTACTTATGGTTAGTTGAGGGTCCTTCGGGGTTCTCAACACTATGTCACATCCATGGTGTAGACTCAAGGCAAGATAAACATGGTATTAGAGCACAAGGTTCAAAATTCATAGGGTGTCTAAAAGTCGTGTTTCGTAAAGTGTCTTTTATGGGTGTGAAACGCTCCACATTTATAAGAGGGAGGATACGAAGAATTTTAAGAATAAGTTTCCCCACTTTGATATTCTCAATCATGCTATAGAGTCTATCTCTCTATTATTGTAACCTATGCTCTAAAACTTTTAGATCATGCCTCTATATAGAAATGGCGTTCGAACTATGGGTAATATATAAACCCACACTTTGAAAGTTTCCCTTATTCCTCACGGTTTTTCTTTTAAGTCAGATAAATTTCTCAGAAGAAGAAACTAGGGCTCTTCACCTTCAAGATCAAAAATTCAAGTCCTCCCTTATATTTCCAAATTAGAATTCTCCATCAACAAGTATGTGGGTATTTAATGGATTATCGTTTCACACTCATGCCCAAATTTAAGTTTTCAAGTTAAGATTTTAAGATTTCATGGTTAGGGTTCTTAACCATGTTGAGACTTATGTTCGAAATTTAGTCTTGAATGATGATCTTATGTTCATATTCATGTTCTTTCAAGTATTATCATGATTATCCATGGTTATAACACATTATCTTGAGTATCTCCTATTTCAAGCATGATCACAATTCTTAGTCAAAGATTCATGAAAGATTCCTATTACATGGAACTTATACATTATCTAAATTCCTTCATGTCTACATATCACTACTCAGTTTTACCATGATTCGTAGCATAAATTTCATGAATTTATCAGTTTTAAAGCATACAAAGTATATAAGCATGATTTTAGTTGTTAGTTTAGTTTCTCAAGAAAGATTCTCCCTTTAAATACTAATTTATTTATTTTCTATATTTTCCTCATGGCAACAAGTTAGTACTCAATCTACGATAATTTTAAGTATGATTTTTATGTCTTATAGAGTATTTCAAGTATTTGCTAATTATGCATAAAGAATTAATTTTCAGGCTATTCGTATCACCTTTTAGTATATTTTGATCCTTTGATCATAGACTCAAATTATGTCAGTATGAATAGTACAAGATTAATTAAAGAATTATTTTACTAGTCTAGTTCATTTTGAATGATTAGGTATGGTAGAGAGATATGTCATCAATACTTATGAACAGTTTTCATAAAAAGGAAAGTTCATGGTTAGATATGGCATAGACCATCAATGATCATGGATAGTTTTCATAAAAGTAAAGTTGATGAGTAGTATGACATTCAGTTATTCCACTCTTGATTCATGAATACTCTCAAAATAATACAAGATGATAGGATTTCAATTTTAGGAGTAATATTTATCACCTAGTTGGATTGATTCACTCACCTGCAGAAATGGGTTAGACTCATATCCTAGAACTACATGCCACCGTAGGTTATTTTCCATAACTGGCTCTACTATTCCATCCACCATATTTAGTTCCCATTCCTTGGCAAGTATTTGACACCCTCTTTCCAGCATAAGTGTCAGTACATTGAACTTATGAGCCGCTCAGATGGTTATATATCGGTTATGAGAAACTCCCATAGTGCTCGGCATTATCAGTCTACAGTCCCTTTTCAACTTATGTGGTTTGCTAATTTCAGATCATACTAAGGATATTTAGTAAATATTATATATAACTTATTATCAGTTGAGTTTCCAAGAGTATCTTAGGTCATAGGATTCTGGTTTTCATATGATTTTCTCAGTCCCATAGACATTTAGCTTTGAGCATGGTGGTATCATCTTCCATGTATTATCTAACATTCAACTCATTCTTCAATTATTCCCACCATGTTGAGATTTTTTTTACAACATAAATAAGCATGTTGCATAACTTACTATTTTAAAACATAATTTCAATACAATTATAAACATTTTACTTAGAAGATCCTATTTACGCAGTATTATTATTATGTATGCTATTATCTTCAATTACCTTATATTGTTATCTATTACTCATTTAGGGTATTTTTAATTTCTCAACATTATATTTCTGACATGTTTCAATTCACAACTCAATATTAGATTCAAGTTGACAGTCTCAGTTGTGCATGTTTAAATACCATTAAATTAGATCTTAGACATGTATTTTTATTACATATATATTTAGTTATGCATATCCTACATACTCGGTACATTTCAAAAGTATTGATGGATAATTGTTTTCTACACTCACAATGTAGATCAAGGTCATCTTCCCATGCTCAAGTCATCTTGGATCTTATTAAGCGCCCATACCATGATGGGTCTTTATCTTTTGAGGGCTTTGGTAACAATTTAGCAGTTTTCCATATTTCTTAGTTTATTTCATATTTCCTTTTGGTTTTAGTATTTATCTTATGATCTAGAGACATATTTTATCCAGTTGTGCTCAGTTAATAGAGGTTTTCCAGACATAGTGTTCGATATTCAAGGTATTGTCATTAAATTGTTTTACTATTTTGGATTCATGTTATGAGACTTTATCATCACCTCTATTAGTTCGTTTAATGTTGTTGCTTCAATCATATTTCAATATAGTAGTAGTGTGCATGCCAGGTACTCAGAGTTAGTTGAGGGTGTCCTTTGGGGTTCTCAACATTGTGTCCCTTCTAAGGTTTAGACTCGGACATGACAAACTTGGTATCAGAGCATAAGGTTCGAGAGTCCTAGGGCGTCTGAAATCTGTATTTAGTAGTATCTTTTATGGGTGTGAAATATGCAACACTTATAAGGTAGATACAAAGCATTTTAAGAACAAGTTTCCCCTCTTTGATATTCTCAGTCATGCTATAGAGTCTATCTCGCAATTATTCTAATCTGTGCTCTATAATTTTCATATCTTTCCTCCATACAGAAATGGTTTTCAAACTAGGGCTAGGGCTCATGCTGATAGTCAGAAACATAACCCTCAGAAACAAACTCTTGCTTCACCTACTCTAGTTAATCAACCCCCATCTACAACTATTTTTCAATCTCAATCGCTGAATAGTGATATTTCTAAAGTAGAGTTTCATGATGCCATTAAGTAATCAGCTCGATCAATGACTTCTCAGTTGAATCGATGGGAGGAATCCCACACTAATCCTAATAGTAAAGAGGAAAATGAGAAAGAGAAAGAGAGAGAAGAAGAGATTTTTGAACTACCCTTCTTGTAGTAATTGTGGTAAAAAGCACCTAGCAGTATGTTTTCTAGGAAGGTATGGATTTTTTAGATGTTGTCAAGTCAGTTAAAAGTAGAGAGATTTTCCTTTATCCCATCATAGAAATATTGAGTTCATCGCCCAAACTATATCTTTACACATCTAGAAAACTAAGCCATGATACTTCCACTGAGGCCAAGATAGGTATGTTGTTAGATCCCTTCTTGCGTGCACCTATATTCCTCATACCCTTATCCTTATGTGGTTATGAGTATACTAGCTTAGAATAGAATAGTAACGAGGAAATACAGTATTATGAAGATGGTAGTGGGAGAGAAAGAGTGTGTAATGAGGAGTATATCCCTACAAGTTTTGTTTTCTATCTACAAGAGGGGTAGGTAAGAGTGTAATATGTACAACCTTTAAGTAGAGTAGGAAGATTGAGGTTTAGACCTATAGGTGAGAAAAGACCTTAGTTTTTAGAACTGTGCCCCAAAAGTTAGGCCCAGAATTGTGGAGAGGCTTACAGACTTGGAATATCATCTTTGATCTAAGAGGGAGATGATAACATCAAAAGAACAAAACTAGGCCTTATGAGATATATACTAATGAGTTCTAAGAGGGGATTTATAACAAGAAAACAACAAATTCTTGTTCAACCATTTACCTTAGAATTTAGTCCTTATGAAACCTTGATTATGTCTTTTATGTCACTATAATTCCCGCAACTTACACTTATGTACTTCTACATATTCAGTACATGCTCGATTTCTATAGTAAGAAGCAACAATTTTAGTAAATTGACAATAACCTTTTATGAAATTATGAAATTCTAGCTTTACACACTCATGATCCCTTAGTATATATGTTCAGTTCTATGAACTCATGATACACCTTTAGTTACTAGTGCAATCATACTATGCAATTATGCCTCTAGATCAGATCTCTTCTACAAGATTACACCTACGATGCTCTATTTCTAAGTCCTTAGAAAAATGTTAAAGTTATGCATAGTATTCCCTTTTTGTTTTAGGTTTTCAGGTTCTATCCCTTCAGTGACCCTCCTTTATGTTATGATTGTGGTGTTAGTAACAACAATATGATAGGTGTGAATGAATGTGTTGGTTGGTATAATTAAATAAGGACTGGTGCAGATTAATGACTCCTTATTTAGCACTTAAGGTTGAGTATGTTAGGCGATGGTAAGAAATAAGTTTTGAGGATGATATCCCCTAGAAAGTATAGACACAGTTCATACTAGTTGATACGAGGATGGTTACCTTATGGATGGTGTATTGTACCTTCAGACTAGGCTTGAATAGAGTAAGGTCATACAGTTGGACTTATCCTTCAGAAAACTTGAGTAGTTTTCCCTTAAGAGAACATGAAGTTTAGGTAGTGGTGTGTAGTAATTTATAAGAATAAGATTGTTTTAGAAGTATTAGTGACCTTGAGAGCCAGCAGTTGTGCTACCTAAGAAATAAAATCCCCATTCTTGTTTTTTTTTTGTGAGTGTGTTTTTTTCATGCTTTATAGTATCAACCGAGGGTGCCTCATGTTTAAGTTTACACCATGATATTCCATATCTATATTGGTAGACTTGAACAATCATATCATGTTAGAATCTTGAATTATGACGTCTCACTCAGATCCTACCCTTGAATTCTCCTCCCCGAATTCTAGTAGGACCCCTGATAGGTAGAGCCTAAGGAAACAAACATTCCTTTCTCACTGACTCTAAGAGATTTCATCATGTTATCTATTACCTCATATTTTTATATGTGCGTTCGTGTTTTGAATGCTTAGTTGAGTTATAAACTCTCAATACAAATTCCTTTCTTATAACCTAAGAAGTACGTCTAGGAACCAAAAAAATGGACTAGAGATTTCCCCTCCTTTCTTCGATCCTTTCATTCATAAGACTCATGTCAAATATTTTCCATGTCATTCTTAGTATGTATTCACATGGTGTGTAACATAGCTAAATTTCTCTCCCAGACTAAGTAGTCCCGCCCTAGATACATACTCAGTAACAAAAATTAGTTTCGTGATTAATGGATTCGATCTTCTAATCCCATCTGTAGTCCTATGTAAATAGATATGATAGATAGGTGCCCTCATATGACACCTTCTAGCACTAGTTCAACATGCAGTATCTATTTCTCCAATGCAACTACCTCTCTCATTTTTTGTGCCTTCAAGGAACTCTTTCAAATTTCCTTGTATGCGTTAACACCAAGTATGTTCTGCCTTGTTTTAGATCAAGTCTAGTTAAAATCATGTTATAGATCAGTTCTGTATTCATGTAATATCAGTTTGATATTTAGTTCTATCAGTTCACAATTAGTTTTTCAAGTTTCAGCCTTCATTCGCGGACGAATCATTCCCTAGGGGAGATATTGTAATACCCCAAACTTTTGAGCTAAGACTTCTATTAGACGTATGTGGTTAGAAATAAATCCATTAAGTTCCTACTTAAAATTGTGTGTTCAATCCATCAGCTAAATGTATTTTGAGTTTTGGAGGCGATTTAAGGTATTAACGAACCCCCTAGCACAATGTTAAAGTCAAAGCTTTCTTACGACCTAGATTTTTGTATAGGTTCAAAATGGGTCATATCCAACTGAGTGTATCTCCTATAATATTAGAAGTTACATGAACCATAACATATATTAATTTAATTTTTCTAAGTCTTGTTTCAAATGCAACAAACCACGCGCAAATTCAAGGTCGAAGTAAAAGATTATGAGTGTATTACTAAAGCCTGTGTAGTAGGAACCCTCTTCCCCCCCTGAGATTAGGTCCATGACAAAAGGTTAAAGTTATTAGATTAACCCTGATCTGTGAGTTTAAATTCATCCGTTAAGCCTTTCTTCGTGATACTTAGCATGGCGACTCTTTAGAATAGTTCCATGATAATCCTCGTGAAGCAAGCCATAACTCATCAAGTTGGAGTCGTGGCACAAGCTTAGGTCTCCATGAACGAGTTTTCAACTCTATTTTAAAAGGGTGCAGGGGTAATTTCCTAGCACAAATAAGTCCAATAATACATCGCTTTAACCTTCCCAAGGGGTAATATATAAACCCACACATAGAAAATTCCCTTATTCCTCACCTTTACACTTTAGGTCTGATAAATTTCTCTCAAGTAGAATTAGGGATCTTCACCTTCAAGTTCAAGAAGTCAAGTCCTCCCTCAGATTTCCCAATAAGAGTTCTCTGTCAACAGGTATGTGGGTATTCAATTAGAGAATCCTTTCACTCTTATACCTAAATTTAAGTTTCTAGTTAAGATTTCATGGTTAGGGTTCTTGCTGAAGTTTATTCCTATGCTCAAAAATTAGTCTTGAATGATGATCTTATGTTCATATACATGTTCTTACAAGTATTATAATGATTATACATTGTTATAACACAATATATTGATGATCTCCTATTTCAAGCATGATCCCAGTTCTTAGTTAAAGATTCATAAAAGATTCCTCCTTATATGTTGAATTTATACATTATCTAATTTCATTCATTTCTACGTGTTACAACTCAATTTTACCATGATTTAGAAGCACAAAGTGCATAGCTTTATATTTTTAAAGCATACAAATTATATAAGCATGATTTCAGTTGTTGGTTTATTTTCTCATAAAAGATTCTTCTTTTAAATATGAATTTAGTTATTATTTATATTTTCCTCATGAATACAAGTTAGTACTCAGTCTCCGATAATGTTATGTATGACTATATGTTGTATTCATTATTTCAAGTATTTTATAATTATTCATAAAGGACTAGTTTTCAAGCTATTTATAGAACCTTTCAATATATTTTGATCCTTTACTAACAAACTCAGGTTATGTCAATATAGCCAGTACATGCTTCATTAAAGAATTATTTTACTAGTCTAGTTAAGTTTTAATTATTAGGTATGATAGCTAGATATGTCATCAATGCTTATGAACAGTTTACAAAAAAAGTAAAATTCATGGTTAGATATGGCATAAACTGTCAATGATCATTGATAGTTTTCATAAAAGTAAAGCACATGTGTAGTATGGCATTCAATTACTCCACTCTTGATTCATGAATAGTCTCTATATAATACAAGATGAAAGAGTTTCAATATTAGGAGTAGTATCTAACACCGAGTTGGATTGATTCACTCACATGAAGAAAAGGGTCAGACTCATATTCTAGAACTACGTGCCACCATAGGATAATAATTGGATCTACTATTCCATCTACCACATATATTAGAAACTTTACCTTGGCAAGTACTGGAGACCCTCTTGTTAGTGTGGGAGTGAGTACATTGAACTCCATGAGTTGCTTATATGGTTCTATATCGGTTAAGAGTCCCATAATTTTAAGTGATATCAGTGTACATTTTTTTAACCTTATGATGTTTAATAAGTCCAGATCATATGAAAGATATTTAAAGAGTATTATAAATAACTTATTAGAAGTTGAGTTCCCAAGAGGATCATAAGTCATAGGATTTTGGTTTTCATATGATCTGCTCAATCCCAGACTTTTAGCTTTGATCACCACAGTATCATCTTCCATGTCTTATCCAGTATTCATCTCATTCTTCGGTTATCTCCCACCATATTCAGATTTTTGTTTTTTTACAGCATAAATAAACATGTTGCATGACACACTAGTTTACAACATAGTTTCTATACAATTGTACAAATTTTACATAGAAACTCCTATTTACCCAGTATTAGTATCATGCATGTAATTATCTTCTATTACCTTATATTCTTAGTTGTTACTCATTTAATATATTTTTAATTTCTTAGCCTTTTACTTCTGAATTATTTAAGTTCATAGCTCAATATTACATTTAGGTTGAAAGTCTCAGTTGTACATGTTTAAATACCATTAAATCTAGATCTCAGACATGTATTTTTACTATATAATTTAGTTTTGCATATCCCACATACTCAGTACATTCCATAAGTAATGACACATAATTTCTTCCTACACTTACAATGTAGATTTAGGCCATCTGTGTCCTGTACTCATGTTAGCTTGGATCTTAATTCAGCAGCAATGCAATAGTAAGTGGTCATAGTTTGAGGGTTTTGGTTTCAGTACAACAACTTTTTAGATTTCCTAGTTTATATCATGTTCCACTTTGGGTTTAGTATTTTCGTTATGAGCTAGAAACTTGTTCTATATAGTTGTGCTAAGTTAATAGAGTCTATTCAGACATAGTGTTCAGTATTCAAAGTATTGGGATTAGATTATTATCAATTTTAGATTCATGTTATAAGACTTGCTCAACACTGATATTAGTTTGGTTATTATTGTTGCTTCCATCATATTTTAGTATAGTAGTAGTGTGTGTTCCATGTACTCAGGGTTAGATGAGGGTCCTTTGGGGTTCTTAGCACTATTTCCCGTACAGGGTGTAGACTGGGGTATGAAAAACATGTAGGAAGGGGAAGTATCAGGTGCTTAGTACGCAGTCAAGTCTAAAACAAGTGGAAAAGCCCATTTTGTGATTATTAGTATTATAAAATCCCATTTATTTTGATTTTATCCATTTGAGTCATCATTATATGAAAACCGGCCTCCATGGCCCAACATTGTCTTGAAAAGGTGATACCAGGCCCCTAGCCCCAAATGCACTCTAAAAGCTTAACCTCACAGCTCTCACACTGTATGGAAGAAATAACACAGGTAATATATATATCTAACCTATGTCTTGAATAGGCTCAATAAGCTAAAGCTAGCAGCACAAGACACCAGCCAAAACCTAAGGACAAAACCCAAACGCCAACTTATGCATTAGTGTTCTACTACTTTTAGAGTCACACTTTGTAATGACCCTCATGGTCATTTATCATAAATATGCGTTTCTTGCATCTTAGAGCATTTCAGCAGTTTTCCCAAGTCATTTATCACTTGTTGGGACCGACAGTTCAGATCCCTGGCGACATGGTTGAGAAATATCTCAAATTCCCTATTTTAGAGCCTAAAGTTAAGTATTCATTGACCAAAGTCCACTTTCCTTCAAGACGACCTCAGAATTAAATTTCGACAGTTCCATTAGCTCTGGAATGCAAAACAAAGTCAAGTTTGACCTTAAGTTTGTGTTGTGGAAGTTTCGTTTGCAAGTTATGGGAATTTGTGGAAATTGTTTAACTTTTAGCCTAAAAGTGGAGTTTGTGTGGAAATTCGATGTTCGGACTATCGTATTTGAATTCTGAAGCTTCCAAAAGGTCTGGAATAATGAATTTAGGTTAGGAAAGGTGTTAGTTTAATTTTATTGCGTGTCATTTTGAAATTCGAGGTGTTGGCGAAGAAATGCGCCTTTAGGCCCTATTGGTTTTAGGGTTTATCTTGATTAAATGAGATCCTATACCATTTTTGTCGATCTCATTAAGTCCAAAATATGTTTTCCACTCAAAAAACATATAAGGTTTGTCTAATTTGAACTCCGTTTCAGTTCTAAAACTAAGTAAGAAAATTAGCAGGAAAGCGGCATATTTTATGCCTATCTCTGAAAGTCTGTCTCGTCCATTCTGCACCCCTACTGGTAGGCATCCCGGTACCCCATCCCGATACCCAAGGACCCCAGCCCAGTACCCTAGTAGCCGGGAACCCCTGCAGGGCTGCTCGATAACCCAACCCAGCACCCCTGGAAGCCCAATAGGGCGAAGACTTCTCCGGACTCAC
>JBDJHY010094161.1:3775-23769 GCA_039654485.1 Withania somnifera
AAGACCTTTTATATGTGCTTTGATGATTCCACTGAGTCCATAATTGAAATTAGTATGTTTACATATATGGTTTTTTATCACGGGATTACAAACTAATCTTGAGGTTTTACTCGGAATCATAATTGAAGTTTTGAAATATTATTTTCTGTTGTGTATCATTTCCATGTGACCTCCATGTTTGCAGCATAGGGCCACATTTGAAGAGATTAAGATTTCTTAAGGGTCATGTTCATGGTAGTGTCATTGCATTCTCGATAGTCAAAGTCCTGGTCAAGGGTCGCGATCGCAAAGGGAGGCTGCAACCGCGATGTCTTAAGGAGACGCACTCTCACATTCACAACGAGGGCCCGCCAATATAGAGCCCTTTAAACCTAGGCTTTAAAATTATACCTTAACTTATTTCACTCATTATTTCATGAAAAACAACAAAAAAAAATCCTATTTTTGGCAAGATTGATCAAGGTTTTTAAAGATTAGCATGTGGGTTAGTTTCCTAATTACCTTTTCATGAATTCTACTCTTTAACATGAAGTTCCATTAAAATCACATATTTTAAACCCCAAAATAGTGGGTAATAAAAGAAACTAGAAAATGAATAAACTTGAGAATTTTTCTATGAAATGGAATGAATTTTTTATAATACTTGAAATTTAGCATACCCAAATGATGAACAACATAATTTTATGGTCAACTTTTGAATAAACCTTGTATTAATGAAGTTTGGGTGTTTATTAGAGTATACTTTCTTGTATTGTTTGTATGGAAATTAGATTATGCTCATTCATTGGCTTAAATAAGGGTAAAACTCACGAGTGAGGGACTGCTCCATTTCTAAGGCAAGTTGAGGTTATTTGGTCTTTATATAAGGCATTAGTGATTAGTTGCTAATTTAATAGTAATTGGGGAATATGGATTACTTTGATGTTTGTAGTAATACATGTTTGTTTAAAATAAAGGGATTAATTATTAATATGCCTTTGTGATTCATGACTTTACTCTATTTGTTAACTAGTTGAAATGCCATGAGTTAGGTAAAGTTGTTGTGCTAAAATGATAATGAACATTAATTCATGATGGATTTCTTGGTTGAAATTTACTATATGGTGAAATATATGGGTGATTTGATGAGTATTTGTCTTATTGAGTTGATTTTCTTGTGTTTTGTTATGATTGAGCATCACATTTCCATGACATATCTATTATGTGAAATTTATTGATATTTAGGCAAAGAAACAATTTGGCCCACTTTATCAAGAAAACAAATGATATTGGAAAAATTGATAGTGACTGTCTCGATAACAGGTATATTATTGAGATAACACATTGATTAGAATCCCGACTATGGCGATCTCAGCAATGGGCATATTATTGAAAAATAAATGATACTTTAATCTTGACTGTGACGGTTTCGACAGCAGGTGTAGATGGGCCTTGTTAGTTTCCCATAAGTTCTGACTATGAAGGCAATGACACGTGTGTATGTTTAGGGCATACATGTATCACGCTTATCTGTTCATTGCATAACATTTTGATTGGGCTTGTATATTATTTTTCTTATTTTTCTACTTTATGATTTATAGTTTTTTCATACTTGTGTTGATTCTCGACTACTTGATATTGGATTGACTTGAGATTAGTTTATATACGAAGTATAACATGTACTCATTGTTACTTGGTGATACTTGTTGATAATCAGTGATCCGTGACTATTAGTTGATATTTACTGATACTTGCCCGGACGTGATGATATTGATCTCCTTAAGGTAATTATTGTTATAGAAGAGTTGGTGATATTTTTACCTTAGGAGAAATATTTAGGCTTACTTGTATTATTTGTTTCCATTCAATTGGTTGGAAAACTGTATAAAAACTACTTGTAGGTTGTAGTATCGGAGGGTGGTTGGATGTTCGGGTTGATTACTAATTCTTTCTACTCAAACCAGCAGAGGGTGTTGCTGAGCACCATGGTTTTGTACTAACTCTTGTTTTTCTGCACTTTTATGCAGGTTCGGGGCCTAGGATTTTGTGATTGTCTATACATACTCATCCGGACTTCATTCGAGACATTATGAGGTAGTTGCTCTTCCCTCTAGCAGTTTATGGATGTGCTATATCATTTTCGTTTCTCTATCTTTATTTCCTAGATATATTGAGATACTTGAAACTTTGTATAAACTCTAATTTAGTGTATTGTAAGAAAGTGGCTCCTTGGTTTTGGGTTTAGTAAAAGACTTTCAATTTTTATATTTTTTAAATTGTGTGTTTACTTTCTTTTTTAGTAGTTGGTTTTCTTTATTTATCGTGAGTCAGGCTGACCTAGCGGGTTGTGAAGGTAGGTCCATTGCACCTATATTTCAGGGAATAAAAAATTGGTATCATAGCCCTAAGTTCATAGGTTCCACTGTACACAAGCTAAGTTTAGTATAGTCTTGTAAATCGGTGTGGAGATGTCTGTTATTTATCCTTGAGAGGCTACAGAACTCTAGGAAAAATATCTCTTCATTCTTTTATTTTTATCTAGCGTGTTTGATTTTTTAGTGCAGAATCATTATGTGTTTTGTTCGACAGATGGCTAGGACCACAGCTTCAGTCGACAGAGTTGATGAACCCCCAGGACATACCTAAGCCAGCTACCAAAGGCAGATGCAGTGGAAGAGTTAGGGGGAGGTAGAACTAGAGGGGAAACCCCTACTAGGGGATGATCTAGGGAAATTTCACATGAGATAGATATGGATAGGGTTGAGGGGCAGGTCCCTCTAGAGTATGTTGCATACCCTTTGTTACAGGATACCTTCTTGGGAGTTATTTGAGTACTTGAGAGTATGTAATAGGGTGATACACCCCAGGGATCATAGACTAGGGCTAGCGCAGTTATCCTAGATCAACATGTTATACTGGGAGTGTATGATCTAGTGAGACAGCTACTAATAGTTCCAATTCATGTGCGTCAACTACTCGAGGTTCAAGTCCTAGCGGGATAGTCACCAGTACCTTAGGGGATGTAGGGTATGCTATCGGTTGCACATTTACTTCATCAACTTTGCATTCTAATAGTTAAGGTTACAGGCACTATATTTGTTGTGATGCTTGATGAGCAGCAACAACGATTTGAGAGGTTAAGAAAGATAGACTCGCTGCAGTTTAAGGGTGGGCTAACTGAGAATCCATATAATGTTTTTACTACTTTACATGATACACTTCAGAGTATTGGGTTAATTCAGACGTATTGGGTAGATTATACAGTTTTGAAATTTCATAGGCCAGCCCGACAGTGGTGGCATACTTATATTGATCTAGACCAGCTAGGTCACCTCCCATGACTTGGGAGATATTGTCTCTGTATTTTGTGGATAAATATGTGTCCTACATTTTTATAGATGGCCTACGTAGGTAGTTTGATTAGTTGAAGAAGGAGGAAATAATTGTTGATGAGTATGTATCTTGCAACTATAAGTTGTCTAGACATCATACGAGATGAACAGGAGAATATAACTAATTTTATAAGGGGGTTGATCACTCCTCTCAAGAATCTAGTATTTACTACCTCCCCAATAAGGGATCCATATTGTCGGATATGATCAAGGCATCTAGGGGATTTGAGTAGCTGCGTAGGGTTCATTTTAGTGATGGAAGGGGAAATAGGCCCGTCCCTCTATTTATTTTTTAGGTGCCATATCTGAAGGCTGAGGGTCTTTTAAGCATAGTGGTCCTTCCTACCATCGAGTTCCATTTTAAGATTCTTTACAAACTTTGGATGCTAGTTAGGGGGATCAAATGCATCTAGTCTTGCAAGAAGTTCTAGTTGGTCTTAACATAGGTTTTCGAGACAAGTGGCTACTCAGGTTCTTAAAGTTTATCTCTTCCACCTTCATTTCTATATCTTTCTAGTTTATTAGGGATCTGAGATATTTGATGAGATAGTTCCCTCAGGTTATCTTGAGAGATACTCCACAGTCTTCTCAGGCTTCCATGATTTTAGTTAGAGCACTGACGCCTCCTATTAGGAACAGAGGGGTATGATAAGGAGGAAAGGTACTTATCCTGGTAGAGGTGTGCAATAGATATGTAGAGGTTAGATTCTTGATCTCGTTCAACCCAGAGGTGGGTGTATGTAGTGTTATACCTTTCCAGGAGACCCGAGGTTGAGTTTTCTAATATTGTGATCACATGTATCATCCCAATTTTCCATAGGCCTACTTCTATTCTGTGTGATCCTATATATACACGTTCATATGTATCTACATACTTTTCCTCCATTTTGTCGTGTTATATGATGCATTGGCTATACTTATTCGTGAGTCTACTCTTATGGATGTCTTTAGTAGTGGATAGGGTGTGTCGATCCCTTCTTGTAGTCTTGTTGGGGTATGATACTTGGGTAGACCAGATCTTTCTTGACATGGTAGATTTTGAAGTTATTTTGGGTTGGATTGGCATGCCCCCTTTCATTCTTACTTAGGTTTCCATGCCAAGGCTGTTACTTATGCATGTATGGTATCCCGAGAGTAGAGTGTAAGGGTACACATGGGTTGTACCCTTATAGAATTATGTCTTTCCTTTAGTCCAAAAAGTTGGTGAAGAAGTGGTGTTTGTCTTATTTAGCCTTTCTGAGTAATATCACTGTTGATCCCCCTTCCTTAGACTCGGTCCCTGTGGTCAGGGAGTTTACTGATGTGTCTTCAACTGACCTTCCTAGTGTCCCTCTTGATAGAGATTAATTTTGGCATTGATTTGGATCCGGGCACTAAGCCTATTTCCGTTCCTCTTTATCGTATGGATCCTGCTTAGTTTAAGGATCAGTTGTAGGACTTTCTTAGAAAGGGTATCATTTATCCTAGTGTGTTACCATGGGGTGCACCAATCTTATTTGTGAAGAAGATCGATTGTACTATACATATGTGTATTGACTACAAGCATTTAATAAAGTGACAATGAAGAACAAGTATTGATTGCCTTGTATTGATGTACTATTTGACTAGATTTTGGGTACCTCCATCTTTTGTAAGACTGATTTAAGGTTTGGGTACCATCAGTTGAGGATTAGGACTTTAGATATTTCAAAGATTACATTTTGGACTAGATATGACAACTATGAGTTCTTGGTGATGTATATTAGGCTCACTAATTCCCCTCCGCATTCATGGAGTTGATGAACGGTGTATTTCATCTATATTTAGATTATTTTATGATTTTTTCCATTGATGATATCTTGGTCTATTCCAAGATAGAGGTCGATCATGTTCAACATTTGAGGATCGTACTTCAGAGTCTAAAAGATGAGAGTTGTACTCTAAGTTCTCAAAATGTGAGTTTTGGTTGAGTTATGTGGAATTCTTGGGAATATGTTGTCTAAGAAGGGAATTATGGTTGATACAGTTGCCAAGATTGCAACAGTGTGTGATTGTGTGAAACCTACCTCGCCGATTGATATTCGGAGTTTTATTAAACTACCTGGGTACTACAGGAAATTTTTATAGGGTATCACTTATATGTCAGTTCGGTTGACTAAGTTGACTCAGAAGAATGTAGCTTTTCAGAGCTAGGATAAGTGCAAGAAGATCTTTGAAAATCTCAAATCTCTATTGAGTTGCACTCCTATTCTTACTTTACCAATGGAGGGTAAAGGATTATCGCATATTATGATGGTTCTAGAGTTTATTTGGGTGGAGTATTGATGTAAGAAGGTAAGGTGGTGGCCTATGCTTCGAGGCAGTTCAAGGTGTAAGATAAGAACTACCCTACCTATGATTTAGAGTTAGCTACGGTAGTGTTTGTGTTGAATTTTTGGTGGAACTATCTCAATGGGGTTCATTATGAGGTGTTCACCTATCATAGGAGTATTCAGTATATTTTTAGCTAGAAAGATCTTAATTTTAGGCAACGTCATTGGTTGAAGTTGCTAAAGATCTAAAATATCACTATCTTGTATCACCCGGGCAAGGCCAACATGGTGGCGAGTGCCCTTAGTAGGAACTCCTCGAGTATGGGTAGTTTGGGTTCTATTCTGGTTGAGGAGCTGCCTTTGGATAGAGATGTTCAGAGTCTAGCTAACGGTCTAGTTAGATTGTAGATTTCTGAGGATGGTAGTGTGCTTGCTTGGTTGGAGCCCGCTCTTTATTGAGGGAGCAGATTTAGGCGACTCGATTTTATGATGGTAGATTAAGGACCATTCGTGACAAGGTGTTGTGAAGGGAGGCCAAGGAAATCATGCGTTATTCAGAGGAAGTTTTGAGGATTAGAGACTGTATTTGTGTTCCTAAGTTAGATGACTTAGTTAGGTTATCTTGGAGGAGGCTCACAATTCTAGATACTCTATTTATCTAGGGGCAACGAAGATGTATCATGATCTGAGTCAGTATTACTGGTCTTAAGTTATGAGGAAGGACATGCAGATTTTATTGCTAGGTATTTGAACTGTCAGCAGGTGAAGTTTTAGCACCATAGGACAGGAGGTGCATTACAGAGGATGCTTATCCCTCGATGGAAGTAGGATCATTCACCGAGGACTTTATTTCTTGGTTGCCTAGTACATCGGGTTGTTATGACTCCATATGGGTGGTGGTTGATAAATTGACTAAGTCTGCACATTTCATTCCAATGAAGGTGAAGCACAGTGCTCAGGAGTTGGCCCAAATTTATATTAGCTGGAGAGTTTGGTTGCATGGGGTCCCTATATCCATTATCTCTAATCTAGTACTTAATTCACTTTGCACTTTTGTAGTACTATACATCATGATATGGGTACTCAACTTGATATAAGCACAATATTTCATCCTCAGACCGATGGCCAGTGTGAGCGCACTATTCAGGTATTGGAGGATATGCTGCGAGCATGTGTTGATTGATTTTGATGGTCGCTGGGATCGATTCCTTCTATTTTTTCAAAGAATGTCTATAACAATAATTATCATTCAAGCATTCAGATGGCACTTGTTAGGGCATTATATGGTAGGATATATAGATCTCAATTGGGTGGTTTGATAGTTTAGAGGAGAAGCCGTGGAAGACAGATTTGGTGTAAGACTCCATGGATAGAGTTAGACTAATTCAGACCCGACTACTTTCTGCCCAAAGTAGGTAGAAAAGCTATGTTGACAAGAGGGTTAGTCCATTGGAGTTCATGGAGGGTAATAGAGTGTCGTTGAAGGTGTCACCTATGAAGGGTGTGATAAGGTTTGGGAAGAAAGGGAAGTTGAGTCTGCGCTAAATTAGTCCTTTTGAGATTATAGAGAAGAAGGGGGAGGTGGCTTATAAGTCAGCCTTGCTACCTGGTTTGTCCGCGTTTCATCCGATTCAAGTTTGTAAGCTTTGGAGGTATATGCCCTATGAGTCTCATGTGTTTAGTGGGATACTTTGAGTTTGGACCCATATTTATCCTTTGAAGAGAAGCCAATTTCCATACTTGATAAATAGGTACGGAGGCTTCAGAACAAAGAGATACCTTCATTGAAAGTGCAATAGAGGCACAGACCAATTGAAGAGACTACTTGGGAGATCAAGTTAGAGATGCGTAGCTAGTATCCTCAGTTGTTTGACCATTCAGGTACCTTTTCTTTCTTATGTTTGAGTATGAACATGTTTTTTAGTGGTAGATATTGTAATGATCCAAAAGGTCATTTTCCATTTTTCGTACTTTATGACCATTTTACCCTTCCCATAGCTTATTTTATGGTTCGTTTGGGAACAGAATAAGCGGCATATGAGTTTTTGGAATTTTTGAGTATTTGAGGCTTTAAGTTCAAACTATGGAACTATACGGGTTATTTGGAGTTTGGAACCTTGTATAAAAAATCTATTAATTTTAGTAGCTCCAGAATGTCGATTTTAGTTTAGTTGCACCTTCGTTTCCAGTTTTAGGCCTTCTGCGGTGATTTTGAGTGGTTTGAGGGGCTAAAGTTAAGTTTTAAGTGAAATAGTTGACTTTGGTCAACATTTGGACTTAGAGTGCTTGGATCAAAAATCCAATATTTTTTTTAATTATGGAGGAGGCTTTTAGCCTATAATGGGGTCTTTTATATTTTTCATAAGTCCCGGAGGCATTTTGGTCATTTTGGTATTATAGTTAAAAATGGACCTTTAAAAAGTATCAGATAAAGGAGACCTCGTATACATGTTTTGATGGTTTCGTTTAGTCCGGAACATCAAAACTAGTATGTATTCATAAATAGTTTGTTTTCAAAAGATTCTGAATGAATTCCGAGGGTCCATTTGAAATTATAATTGAAGTTGTAAACTACTGTTTTCTACTACTCTATTGTTGTCCAGGTGACTCTGCATTTGTAGGCATGGGGTCGTGTTTACATAGGCCAAGGTTTCTTGAGGGTAAAATTCATGGTAATGTCACCGCATTCACGAGGGTCAATTATTGGACTAGGGTCGTGATCATAATAACTTAAGGAGGAACACTATCGCACTTGCGATGAGGGTCTGCGAATACGGAGCCTTGTGCACCTGGGAATTTAAAAAGTCCCTTAATATATGTCAATTATTCTTTCATGAAAAACCACGAACTAAAACCCTATTTTGACAACTTGATCGAGGTTTTCAAAGATTATCATTTGGGTAAGTTTCCTAATCACTTTTTCATTAATTCTACTTCCCTTTAACATGAATTTTCATAAAAATTACATGATATTGAGCCCCAAAACAGTGGGTAAAAAGAGTAACCCGAAAATGAATAAAAATTGAGAATTTTTCATAAAATGGAATGTGTTTTCGATAATACTTAACATCTATATTACCCAAGTAATAAACAACATAATTTTATGATCAAGTTTTAATTTTGGCACTGTGGGCGGGGGTTATTTTTAATAAACTTTGAATTATCAAATTTTGGGTGTTTATTAGGATATATTTTCTTGTGTTCTTTGTATAGTAACTAGATTATGCTCATTTGAAGGTTTAAAGGAAGGGTAAATCTCACGAGTGAGGGATTGCTCCTTTTTTAAGGCAAATTGAGGTTATTTAGTCTTTGTATAAGGAATTAGTGATTACTTGCTAGTTTAATTGTAGTTGGGGAATATGAATTACTTTGGGGTTGATTGTGGTGATACATGTTGGTTCAAAATAAGGGGATTAGTCATTGATATGACTTTATGATCCATGAATTTTCTCTATTTGTGAACTAGTTGAAATGTCATGATCAGTTGGATGAAACTTGTTGGGTTACAATGAGAATGAATATTAAATAATGATGACTTCTTTGGTTGAAACTAACTATATTTTGAAATATATGAGTGATTTGATGATTATTTTCCTTATTGAGTTGATTTCCTTATGTTTGGTTGTGAATGAGAATCATATTTCCATGACATCTCTATTATGTGAAATTTGTTGATATTTGAGAATGAAAATGATTCAGCCTATTTTATCAATGAAATAAATAATTTTGAAAAACCTGAATGTGATGGTATCTGAAACAGGTATATCATTGAGCTAACACATTTAATTAGAATCCCAACTGTGACGGTCTCTGCAACGAACATATTATTGAGAAACTAATGATACTTTAAACCTGACTATGACAGTCTCGACAGCATGTATACATAGACTTATTAACTCCCCAATGGGTTTCGACTATGAGGTCTCGGCAATGCATATGTATGTTTAGGGAAGACATGCATCACGATTACTTGTGTATCGCATAACATTTTGCTTTGGCTTGTATCTTATTTGGATTGTCTATCCGCTTGATGATTTATATTTATTTGAAACTTGTGTTGATTTTAGACTACTTGATATTACTTGATATGTGAAGTACAACTTGTACTCGTTGTTACTTGGTGGCATTTGTTGATTATCATTGATCCATGACTATTATATATTATTGGCTACCTTGAGGTAATTATTGTTGTAGGAAGAGTTGGTGATATTTGTACCTTGGGAGAACTATTTAACATTGCTTGTATCATTTGTTTTCAATCTGTTGGTTGGGATGTTTTATAAAAACTATTTTCAGGTTGTAATATCGGAGGGTGGTTGGATGTTAGGAGTGATTATTAATTCTTTATACCTAGACAAGTCGAGGACATTGCTAAGTACCGTGGTTTGGTACTCACTCTTACTTTTTCTACACTTTTATGCAGGTTCAAGGCCTAGGATTCCGTGATTGTATATCCATACTTATTCGGGCTTCATTTGTGACATTCTGAGGTAGCATCATGTTCCTTCAGCAACTTCTGAATATCCTATATCATTTTTTCTGTATCTTTACTTCCTAAAGATATTGAGAGACTTGAAACTTTGTATAAACTCAGATGTAGTGGCTTGTAAGAGAGTGGCCACCTATTTTGGGGTTTAGTAAAAGAATTTCGATCTATCTAGTTTAAATTGTATACTTACTTTTCTCTTTAATTGTTGGTTTTCTTTATATATCTTTGTATTAGTCTGACCTACTGGTTGGGAAGCTAGGTGTCATCAGGCCTGAATTTTGGAGAGTGAAAAGTTGGTATCAGAGCCCTAGGTTTGTAGGTTCCTCTGTACACAAACCAAGATTAGTATACTCTTGCAGATCCATGTAGAGACACTCGTTTCTTATCCTTGAGAGACTACAAAACTCTAGAAAAATATCTTTTCATTCTTTCATTTCTATCTAGCGTGGTTGATTCGCGTGTGCTGAGTCACTGCATGTTTTGTTCGATAGATGTCTAGGATTAAAGCACCCAAAAGAGTTGATGATTCTTAGGACATACTAATGACAGGTGCCAGAGGCAGATACAGGGCCAGAGTTAGGGGTCGAGGTAGAGTCTGAGGTAGATATAGAGAAGCAGCCCCAGCAGTGGACGAGCTAAGGCAGTTTCACCTTAGCCAGATTTGGATAGGGTTGAGGGGCAAGTCCCTCCAAATTATGTTTTAGCCCTTCTGTTACAGGATACCTTGCTGAGATTTCTTAGAGTACTTGAGAGTATGGCACATGTTGGTATACCCCAGGGATCGCAGACTAAGGACAGGGAAGTGACCCTAGATCAGGTTGGTATACCCTAGGGATCATAAACTAGGGAAGGAGCAGTGACCCTAAATTAGCATTCTATTATAGGATTCGTGATTCGGCAGAACAACCACTAGTGATTGCAGTTTAGGTAGGTCAGCCACCCAAGGTTTAGGTTTCGACAGTACAGCCACCAGTAGCTCAGGGGATAGTGGGATAGCCATTGTTTGCACATCAATTTCATAAGCTTCAGATTCCAGGAGTTAGGTTTACAAGTATAGTTGTTATTGTGATGCCTAATGAGCCAGCAACAAAGATATAACAAATTTAGGAAGATAGACCTGCCACAACTTCATGGTGGGCCGAAGAGGAGAGATATGAGTATTTGACTACTTTCCATGAGTACTTCCGAGTGTTAGGTTGGTTCAGATGCCTGGAGTAGATTATATAGTTTTGCAACTTCATGGGGAAACCCGACAGTGTTGGCATTCTTATGTTGATTCTAGACTAGTTGTGTCTCCTCCCATGACTTACAAGATATTTTCTCGGGCTTATGAGTATATTTATGTGTCTCACAGTGTGAGAGATAGCTTGTGTAGAAAATTTGATGCGTTGAGGCAGGAGGGGATAACTATTGATGAGTATGTATCTTGCTTTTACAAATTGTCTAGACATGCTTTGTCTATCATACCAGATGAGTCGAAGAAGATAGTTAAGTTTATAAGGGGTTGATCGATCCTCTCAAGAATTTGGTATTTAATACCTCCCAGAAGGAGGAGCCACATTACAGGGTGTGATCGAGGGAGCTAGGGGATTTGAGCAGCTGCAGAGGATTTGGTTTAGTGAAGATAGGGGAAAGAGGCCCCATCCCCCGAGTTAGTTTTCTGGTGCCTCATATTTGAGCCATAGGGTCTTTTTAGCATAGTGGTTCTTCCTACCGTCGAGTGCTATTTCATGCTGCTTTGAAAACTTCCTGTGCTAGTCAGGGGGTTTAGAGTTCATCTAGTCCAATATCGAGTTTTAGTGAGTCTTATCAGAGGTTTCTGAGCCGGGGTGGCTACTCAGGTTCTCAGACATTGTCTCAGCCGCCCTTCACCTCCTAGCCTACTACACTTGTAGGTATTCGAGCTATTTGATGAGACTTTTCCCTCATTTCATCTTAAGGGATACTCCACATTATTCCTAGGTTTCAGTTAGAGCATTGATGCCTCTGGTTAGGGACATAGGTAGTGTATCGAGGGGGGAGGTACTCAGCCTGGTAGAGGTGTGCAGCAGATAGGTAGAGGTTAGAGTCGTGCTCCAATTCAGCCCATAAGGGAGACTAAAAGTTGTGTCTTCTAATGTTGTGATCACTGGTATCATTCCAGTTTTCCATAGGCCTTCTTCTGTTCTATTTGATCCGATATCTACCCATTCATATGTATCTACATACTTTTACATTGGTTTTGACATGTTATAAATGCATTATCTATACCTCTTTGTATGTATAATCCCATGGATGAGTCCTTAGTGGTGGATCAGGTATGCCAATCCTGCCTTGTAGTCTTATTGGGGTATGAGAATTGAGTTGACTTGATCTTTCTTGACACGGTAGATTTTGATGTTATTTTGGTATGGATTGGCTTGCCCCTTATCATGCTATCTTATATTTCCATGCCAAGACTATTACTTTATGCATACCTGGTATCCCGAGGGTAGAGTGGAAGGGTAGTGTGGGTTGTATACTCATAGAATTATATCTTTCCTTTAGGCCCAAAAATTGGTGGAGAAGGTGTGTTTGTATTAGTTGGACCTTGTGCATGATATTAGTGTTGATCCCCTTTCCTTAGAGTCGGTCCCTGTGGTTAGGGATTTTGCTGATATGTTTCTGACTAACTTTGTTGGTGTCCCTCTTGATAGAGATATTGATATTAGCATTAGTTTGGAGCCGGGAACTAAGCCCATTTTCATTTCCCCTCACTATATGACTCATCATGAGTTAACAGATCAGTTGCAAGACTTTTTTAGCAAGGGTTTCATTCTTCCTAGTATGACAGCATGAGGTACACCAGTCTTGTTTATGAAGAAAAGAATGGTACTATGCATATATGTATTGACTACATATAGTTGAACAAAGTGACAATAGAGAACTATTATTTGTTGTCTTGTATTGAGGATCTATTCGACCAACTTCAAGGTGTCGCCATCTTTTCTAAGATTGATTTGAGGTCTATGTTCCATCAGTTGAGGATTAGACCTCCAGATATTATGAAGTTGGAATTTTTTACTAGATATGGCCACTATGAATTCATGGTGATGTCTTTTGGGCTTAGTAATGCCCCCTCCTCATTCTTGGAGTTGATGAACGATGTATTTCGACAATATTAAATTCTTTTGTAATTGTTTTCATTGATGATATCTTGGTCTATTTTAAGACAGAGGCTGATTATGTTCGATTTTTAGGACCGTACTTCAGAGACTGCGAGATGAGAAGTTGTGTGCTAAGTTCTTAAAGTCTGTGTTTTGGTTGAGTTGTGTGCCATTCTTGAGGCACATGGTGTCCAAAACAAACCTAGTGAGAATCCTGACTACTCAATCCAAGTTGTGTTGATAAAATAGCTCTAAGAAGGGGGAAATATATGGTCTTGTGAAAAAACTCACTACACATGAAGCAACCCTGATGCTCCTACTCTTCCGTTATTTGGAAAAAGCTCAACCGACCCTTTCTTTTTGGCGGGTCCATTAATCAGTAACTTGTACATCTCACGGTAAGCCTTATCCAAACATCTCACAGTAAGCCTTATCCAAGGCTATTTATGGACAAAAAAAACCTACCGAATAGTGTGTACTGTCTCCACCGGATGCTCTGCTGTCATACAAAGTGGAAAAAACCAAACCTTTGGAGAAACCCAGTACCCTGACATACCTAGTGAGATAAAGCGCGAAAGTACGTCTTGCCATCCTGCTAAAAACTAACAACTCATCCCCATCTGACACTCCCTTTGAAGCTCCTGCTAGTACCTTCGTCTGAGACCTGACGAAAAGTAACTCCTGCTGGAGCCCCGGTGACACTGAGACTCTATGGATGATTAAATGTCCTCTTGGTGTTCGATCCTGACTCCGTACCTCTAATAACGCTTGCTATAAACTCGTTGATGCCTATCGAAGGCCTCTTCCGAGTCATCTAGAAAGGGTGAAGTCAAGTGAGATCTTAAGGAATCAGCTAACATCACAAATAAAAAGATCCTAAAGCAACCGATATCAACTGACTAGTTACACCAGAAATCTCTGATGACAACTATCAAATGTTATTTGGGTGCCAATGTGGGTAGTTACCCTGGTTTCGGTCTTTGGTCTATAGGTATGGATGGTTTCAAACTAGAATCACAACAAAGCCAGCATAATCTAGCTAAGTTCATTTATTGTAGCTTGAGTGATATTAGAGCTTTGGTTCATCAGTATCTTTGGTACGGAGGCGAGTGTTTAGTAGAGTCTCACGAATCAGTATAGAGAATTCACATCCTATATTCGGGAGGCTACAAAGTGCTTTTAAGAAATGTTCACTTCTTGACTCCTTTTCACGCATTAGCTTGCTATCCGTTTGCTGAGTCCTTACTTGGTTATCTGGGTAAACCTTCTATTCTGTGGGAGCACAGTCATGTTATGTATGTTTTTCTTTCCTGTATAATCCCCTTTTGGTCTGTAGGATCTCGTTTTAGGAGAATAATTATGTATATGTTGGTGCAATCCGATTTTAGGAGTCATTGGAGACTATGGTTAGTTCATGGAGTTCTAGCTACCCTCTCTTTTAGCTTGATTACCTTCTAGAGACGACTTGTATTTTGTATTTGTATAGTATTGGATTAATCTAATATACATTTTAGATGCTTCCAGTACTACTGATACCAGGTTTTGGGGTATTTTTGTTGTTCTCTTTTTTTCTCCTCATCTTCTCTTGCCTTGTTTTGCTGTATTTCTGGGTTACAGTCCATTTCTTGCCGCTCTAGTTTGGGTAATAGGCTTGTCAATTGGTGGGATTGGATTGACACCATCACGACCCATTTTGGGATCATGACATAAAAGGATCATTTGGTTAGCAGAATACAATAGTAATTGTGACAAAATATAACTTTATTTTATTATACATTTTATTTTAGATATTAATTAATTTTAAAATTATTCCATCATATAATTAGTTGTAATGACCTTTGGGATAATTTTTGTATTTCTTTTATTTTTTTTTTTTTTGAGTTTTAAATTTGGGATTGAGTAATTCGAGAATAAATTTCCCGAAAGAATTTTCGAAATTTAAATCTGAAGGTTTTGTTAGCTCAAGAACGTGGAATTTAGTTTAGAGAGACTCATAGTTCGGATGTCGGGGCTTACAGTTTCGTGTTATTTAGTTTGATGGGGTAACAATTAGGCAGTGTTTATTTTTACATAATAATTACGTCTTTGCTTTATTAAAAATAAAAGATATTTTTATTTTAGTCTTTCTAAGGATTTGTCAATAATTATGACATAATTTATCGAATAATGTAGTCTCATATTTATTTATAAGGAATTATAAAACTATTAATATTTTAAAAGGAGATAACGAGTCTAATTATATTGACAATTGTATTATTTCAAGAGGTAGGTATTACTAGAAATATTATTATATTAATTATGGTATATTTAAAAAAGTTATATATAATAGTTGTGGAGGTGGAATTGAAATCAAACCAATGTATATATATATATATAATTGCAAGGGTAGCTGCCTATTTCCTGAAAGTTAAGAAAAGCAAGAAACAGAACGTAAGCTACGGTCTACTTTCTTCAGATTGGGTAGTAGTATAGTATATGTGTGGCAAAGCTCCATCCCGGGGCTGGGATGGTTATTCGGGCCCCGATATGCTTATTTATCACCTATGGCCTATTTAAATGGCTTGTAGCTTAACTACTTACCCTGGGGATGTTTTGCCCTGCTCACGTATTTCACGTCGACTCTAGACTGTAGTGTGGCTGGGGGAGGAGTAACACCTTTGATGCATATTTTTTATACGCGGACTTTGGATGGTAATGAGGTTGGGAGGGGAGTAAACTAGTGAGTAGAGCTTAGTAGTTATGGCCCGATTTAGGTTGGTAGATTTAGAACCGATCTAGCCATGATGCTCTGTTGTGCTCTACTTGTGTTGTTGTATGTTAGAATAGGGTTGGTCCTTTCAGGGTTGGATAGTCAGTTATTGTTACGTTGTTTGGTTGGTAGCCCATTTGATTTTAGTGTTCCCTAGTCCGGTACGAGCCTAGGAGTGAATGTTTTAGACTGAGCTATGGTAGCTCCATATTCTTCTTTCCGATAGGGATGTGTACTTGGCCCTTGACGGGAGCCCTTGGAACTTCTGTAGCATTTGGGATGCAAGTGTTCAAGGCTCGGGACCGGGACTAGAGTTGGGGAAGGATTGTACACTTGTGAGTTGGGGATTGACATATATTATAGGGGCTCTAGTTTGTAGTCTTAGACTAGACTAGCCTATTGATTAATTTTGTGTTGCAAGCATGTATTAAACATTTAAATGATAACTTCATTTTGATAGGATAATAACTGAAAACTGATTTCATATATACTTATATCTTCAACAATTGCCCTTATGAGTAGTATAGAGCTATTTCACCACACTATCTGAGGCTATTTTCTCGTATTCACTATGATTTTTGGGCTTACCTACAAGGTGGCGGTCGGATCTTTTGGGGCTGGATTTTTTACCGGTATAGCTATACTTGACTTTATACTAAGATATGTTATACGGGTTGAGCTAGAGTTTTGGCCTCTTGTCCTTGAGGATTACGATATTGGATGCCTTTTTATAGGCATTATGTATGTGGGGTTGGATCCCTCCACGGACCTTCCGACCTAGGTCGCCAGGCCTGGGGTATATTGTGTGGCCAGGGGAAGGGTATATTGGGGGAGGTTGGGTAAGTATAGGAGATAACTTTCGTGGGTCCGCTCCTGACTAATTCATGTACCGGAGAGGGTGCGTACATGTACTTATTTACTATTCCAGCACTCCTTTGCATTGCATCCTTAAGTGTTTTTGTACCCTTCAGGACTTAAAGAGGGAGTACCTGTTGGGTTACTTGATTGTCTGATTGTACCTACCGGTAGAATGGGGTACCATTCGGGTTTGTTTTCTAGTAGACTTTACTTGTATTCCTCTGTTTCTGATTAGTAGTTATTATGCATTTTTTGTGTTCGTGGTTAGCTTAACTAGTTGATGGTTTGGTAGTTTCTTGCTGGTATTTCCTTCTGTCGATTACCTTGGAGCTCCAGGTACGTGTCACGTCTAGTCATGATCTAGTCGTGACCTGAGTCTATATACCGTGACTTATTAGTTGCTTTCTATTATACTTATTAGCTTATTCTACACACACTGGTAATAAATCTTTCACTGCATTTACTAGTTATTACTGTAGTTACCACTTTTTAGTTATACACTACGTGCCACGGTGTTACTCGCTAGAATTTGTTCTTTACCTTGCTTATACTTGATTATGCCCGGTAGGCCTATGATGCCTACTGGGTACCTGTTGCTTTAGTACTCATGCTACACTTCTACTTCTTTTCTTGATGTAGGTTCTTGTGAGATTTATCAGTACGGACGCGATCGTACGAAGTAGTTTGGTGTTGTTTAGGTTATACGTTGAGCAGTTGGCGTCATGCTGGCCTATTATGCCTCAGTTTTCTACAGCTGTCCCACTTGGAGTCTGCATAGCAATTTTGTAGTTTTATCTCGTAAGGGGATTGTATATCCTGTACCCTTTTATATATTTATAGATGCTCTACAACCACTATACCATGTTCTGGGGAGGCATTTTGGGTTATGTATTATGTGTTTTGTTTCTATTTCATTTCATCATCTCCTTTTTTTTAGGGAGGGGGGGAGCACCGTTGTAGCTCGGATCCAGAGTTAGGCTTGTGTATAGGTGAAATGTAGATGTCATCACAACTTGATTTTCGGGTCGTGACATTAGTTATCTCAAAAGATGAAATAATTAATTTCATGAAATATCTTGATCAATGATATGTTTTTTTAATTTATTCATTCCGCACACCTAGCAATTTAACAACTATGTAATCTGATGATATATCTTCTCGTTTATTTCATTTCTCATATTAAGCAACTTAATAGTTATGTAGTTCGATGGTGTAATGAGTAAATTTATAAACTAATCAGACTAGCTTATAAACCCCTTTTAGCTTATTTATTCATTTGGTAAATATGTTAAGTGTAGAAAAGTCTAGTGTTTAATTATAAGACAAAATCAATTAAAAGCCTTAAGTCGATCACCCCCAAATTATGAACTTTTCCATTTATAATCACTTTTATCCTATGTATTCTCCATATTGCTCCGAATCTCAAAGTATCCTTTTCAAAATAAAACTCTCAACTATTTCTCCCTTTCACTTCTATTTTTTCCTTTGATAAATGTAGTGTTTAAATTAATTTGCCTGCACCTTGGTTCATTTCAAGAAATATCTATTATCGTCTACTAACAATATGTATCCGATATCTTTTCATCAAAACTAGAATAGATGAAATTTTTTTTATTTAATATCTTGTCTCCATTGAAATTTGATCATGCCATCATTTCTCTATTTATTTTTTACCAAATATTTTCAAGTTTATAAATTTTTCTAAGGATATTCTAATCATTTTATTAAAGACTAACTTACCAATACTTTTTTTAATCATACATATCAACTTCTCGTTTTCAATTTAAAAACACATTTCTAATACTTAAAGTTACATTCAACTATTCAAACGTATTCTTCGCATAAACTACATTATTTATTATTTGTTCTAAGGTCACGAAAGTATAATCACAAGTCACTACGTATAACTACTTGTAATTATCTTTTTATAAATTACTTAATAATTTCTTTTATATTAGATTAAATAAAATGACATGGTCACTATGAAATGATACTTAATCAAGGTTAGCTTGAGACTCAATCGTAATTGTTATTATTGTGTGATTTTCATTTTATTTTTACATCATTACTTCATTAAAAAGTTCCCTCTACTTAGAAATTACTTTTTTCAATAATTGCCAAACGCTACTTTTTTCTATATCAGGAAACATCTCTCTCTCTGGATTTCACTTTACACCATCCCAATTGTAGAACCATCATCCACTTTAGACATCAACTAGAGTAGTGTACTGTCAATTATATAGGTGATAAATGGCATGTGTGGGGTTGAATTTGAGAGAGAAAGATAAATTGAGTTAATAAGTGGAAGGGTATTGACTAGTTTAAAAGATACATACACTGAAATGAGTAGAATAAAATAAGCTAAAATACAGGTTAAAATTAACTCGTTCAATCATTATTGTTTTAATTAATTAATTATTTAATTATTTTATATTTGTTTACTATTTAATAAAGTTATTATTTTGCTCTATTATGATATGATGTATCAAATAAAGAAATATCTTTTCGAAAATATTTTGACAATATATCTTAGGAAACATCAGCCCATATTTTGATAAGTTAAAATACGTTGAGCTAAAACTAGCAGCAATAACAAATATGCTCATCAATAATCAATCTAGACTTGAATGAGTTCTGGGGGTTGTGATTCACTGGATAGTTTAGCCACCTCTAGTTAATTTCATGTGAAAAGTAAATTTAAGTAGGCTTTTGGAGATATAAAAAATTATGAAAATTATAATAAATAATAAATATAAACCTATAACTTTGAATATATAATGAGTTTAACGCAAAAATCTTAAAAGTTTAAATTCATAAAATTTAAATATTTAGTATGTCCATATAATTAAGTTAAAAGTCTACAACTTTTTGGGGAAATCATCCATATCTTTTGTGCATTTTAGCTAAACGTAACTGTCTAACAGTTGTACAGTAGTGTACAGAAGGCAAGTTGCTATGATGAACAGTGAAAATTTCATAAAAATTCTACCGTATTTTTTTACTTATCTTTCCTTGATGGGGAATTTTACTAACGTATAGCCTGTTTGGCTAGATTTTAAAAAGCTTATAATTTTTTTTGTCTGAAAGAGTACTAATTTGTATTTGGTTAAT
>JBDJHY010094489.1:0-13768 GCA_039654485.1 Withania somnifera
AGTCCTGGGCCCTGACCTACATATAAGTGCAGAAAAGTAAGGAGCCAGTACAAGAGTATAGTACTCAGCAACATCCTCAACTGGTCTAACTATAAAATGGAAGTAGAGCTCCTGACATCCAACCAAACCTCCGATACTTCTACCTACAGACAATTAAATACAGCAACCAAATAGCAAATACACGTCAAAGACCAAGACCCATGGGGGTTAGTTAAGCCATGTATGTCCTTAGTAAACACCTGCTGGAATATTTATACACATCACAGTTCAGAACCCACGGAGGCTAGCTAAGCCATTTATCCGTACCGTCAAGGTACGTACTCCAGAACCATACTGTTGTGAACAAGTTATCACAACTTCAATATCCGAATGGTACTATTATTAAAATAATAGCCAAGTTATGTACGTTTTATCACAACAACAATATTAATATGATGAAGTCCTTTAATAATAATTAATTTCTTAAATTAATTCATGTGAAATGGCTATTTCATCTCAAAATACAAGTATATCGGCCTCTCTTAAGCCATCACTACCAAGTATATCTTTCTATTTCAAATTAGCCTCAACCGACATCACTATCTTTCTTTGATTATCATGGTATCTGTAGTTCATCAAGGGAAAATAACAAGCATGTAATTAGGCCCCAACTTCTTCACTATAATATCATTTTTCAATTATGTTAGCTAATACAAGGAAACTTATAATCCGAATCAGGTGTATGATTCAACAATTCATTTATATTGTTTTAGCCTCTAAAAGGAATCACATTTCAGTTTTTTAGAAGTCTTTATCAAGTCCTTACGGGCAATGTCTATCCAAATCCATCCTAACACAATTAAATCATCTCAGGGCATCAACAATATAGAAATCAAGTAATGACTCAAACCATGACAAGTTATCCTAATTAAATAGCAACTATCATCAACCGAGAGCATATACAAGTCCAAGTGTTTCCCTAAAGAATCAACTCACTTATGAAAGTCAAATCAAGTATTTCAATTACCAAGTTCAAGTGTACAAGTAAACAAAGTCCACGAAATCATATTATCACAAATTCCTCATTTTAACCCGCGTGTTCGATACTAGTAACCAGATTAATTCTTATCATATCACGTTCAAATGACTACCCAGATGTTCTTATTTCTCTCCATCATAATCAACTATCAAGAATTCACATCAGCACTATATAAAAAAAATCATAAAACCTCAACTTGCCTTAAACTCTGGGAAAATCTACCAATCGTGAGTCATTCCCTTCTGTAGAGCCTTCACACGAGCAAAATCTATCCACAAACATATTACACACAAGAAATAACAACATTACATACCCATATGTTGGTACTTAACACTTTAGTCAAAATTTCACTCTGGGGCCACAATATCGGAATTCAAATTTCATTATCAAAACATGTTAACTGATACTTGTGAAATCTAATTACAAAGTTTTATAAAAAAACTCAATATATTTCGTTGCTCAAAATCATAAATTATCCATTTTTAATTCGTGTTAAAAATCCTCATTTTAGAGTTCAAAGCCTTCAATTTTTATACAAAAATCATGTTAAAGTGAGGGGGATTGATGAAAACGTGTTTAGAGAACTTACTCAATCTATATGTTTATATTCCTTGATCAATTTATTTCAAAACAGGGGTTTTATCTTCGGGGTTTTGAATGAGAAATGAGCTAAAATTGAAAAACTTATTAAAAATCATCACTGGTGAACAGTATTTCTCCCGCAATCGTGGGCCCTTGATCGCGAACACAGAGCAAGGCCTCACTACATCGCGATTGCAGATCTTTTCATGCGATCGCGTCCCAAGAAAAACTTTATGAATCACAAACACGGCCTAAGACCTGCGAAAGCGACCCTTACTAACCCACTCACCCCCAATCGCGACCCTCCTCCACGATCGCAAGTGTCCACTGGTGACAGCACCAGTTGATGTTTTGACAACAATTCCCACATAAGTTTTTGACTCCAAAAGGACCCTAGGGATTCTTTCAAAATCCCGTGCAAATAAACCATGTATACAACCATACTAATTTTGACTTTTTCAAACTCAATAGAACCATCAAATCATGCGTACAATAGATGCATGATGTGATACTCGTTTAAGGCCTACAAACTAACTGTAACTCAAAATGACCGAAACGTCCCCGCGTTCTACAAAAATATGAAAGACCTCACTTTAGGAAAACGTCAACCTCCCGAATCCAACAGAACCATCGGATTTTGAATCTAACCACTCTAAGTCCGACTATTGACCAAAGTTAACCATTTTCCGTAAAACTCAATTTTATTTCTTCTAATCACTCAAAATCATCATGAATGGGTTAAAACTGAATACAAAGCAGGTTACTAGACCAATGTTGACATTTCAAAGCAGATGGAACTCACAGATTTTCGTTTAGAGGTTCCTTCCTCCGAATGACCCCTAGAGCTCCATATTTCACATTTTAAAGCTTTGAAACTCAAATTTTCAAAATCTTACTCAAAACTCATTACGTTCTCGAACCATCAATGAAATCAAACTTTGTTTAGTATAATACAAATAAGGGAATGGCAAAACGGTAAAAATTCATAGAAGCTAAAAAATGACCCGAAGGGTCATTACACTTACTAACCAAACACCATTACGAAACCTACTTATTTTTCAAGAAACTATTTTATAAAAAAGTATTTTCATGAAAAACATTTTCTTCATACCGAACACACCCTAAATAACAACATAAAATATATTAGTCAAAATTAAAATTTTAAAGCATCTGAGATTAATTTGGTAAAATACACCTCTAATTAATACTTTTTAAGGGGTGTGAATAAGGCTCAGACAACGGAAAGGAACGAGTATGTTTTTACTCTCTTCGTTCCATTTTACGTGGCTCATGTTGACTTGAAACTTCCCTTAAGAATATATTTATTAGAAGTTTATTTTAGTAAACTAAATTTACTAAATCATGCTTAAAAATTTAAATTTAACTACTAATACTTTATATAGTCACTTAATGATAAGGGTAGTTATTGGAAAAAAAATATTAAACTTCTCTTGATTTCTTAAATTGGAAAAGTAAATGAAAACAACAACTATTTTTAATAAAGGATCAAGTAAAGTGAAACCAAGAAAATTTATTTTTATACTCTATCTTCTTAATAATGTTAAATTTTCAAAGAAACAGTTCAGTAAGCTACACATTGCATTGATTGATTTTTTAATGAACCTAATCTTTTTTAAGATGACATTTATTTTGAGATGGAAAGAGTAGCTTTTAATAGATTTAGGAAATAATTTGGAATGAATAGTCAATACTAAAGGTAAAAGAGAAAAAGAATTTCATGTTGATATATTAAAATACACAAGTAAAAATGAACTGACAAAATACTTATAATACACCCTTCATTCAATTTTCGTTGTTCACTTTTCATTTTATACCATTCTTAAATAGTCATAAATAAGATATGCAATTTTATTAGTTTACCTTTATCCATCAATACCAATATCTCTGAAGGTTAATGAAATATCAAGATCATTTATGAAAGTCTTTTCATATTAATGAAATAGTATTAGGTCATTTGAATAGCCATCATTGAAACTTTCTTCGAACTAAAATTCCTTCACATTTGCTACGAATATGGTCTGCACGTAATTTGCTCTTCTAAAAAATTTCAAAACTAAAATTTTGAAAACATTTTAACTGAACATTGTTTGGAGCCAAAATTTTTACATGAAAATTGCTTTAACTTTTTAATGGCTGCTACTGCTTCAACTTATTCTTTTGAATCTTCAAATATCGAATGATCAGAGTAGTTTTGGATTTTCGCGCAATATTTTTTTAAATTTAAGTATATGTATTCTTGTTCTTGTATATATGTATTGTAAAGAATGTAAAAGAGGAGTTTTGTATAAGGGATTAAGAACACAGGAAATTAATGCACTTCTTTGATGAAGTAACTTTTTGGATCTTATAAATCTTTGTATAAGGCTTTCAAAGAGTATTAATTATACGGGTAAAATAAAAAAAAATATTTTGTCTTGATTTAGCAAGTGAACAAGTAATTTAAAATACCTATTAATAAAATAATGGAAAAATAAAAAAAGATGAAGGGAATATTGTTAATCTTTTGAATTAATCTATGTCAATATCTATATTTATCTATATCTTCTATGAGTGCAAAAATTCTTAGAAAAGTTGATTTATTTTCTTGCCCTTCAATAAAAGCATTTTCCTTAGACAAAATTGTGTTTTTTCTATTTTTTTAAAAACTACACTCCTAATATATGTAGGAAGAAATATTTATTAATAGGAAGAAATATTAATTAAGGCTTACTAATAAAACCTTATGTAATACTGCACGGATATTTTTACCTAACTTGTGTAGGACTAGCAAGTGGTGTTTTCCTCTAATTTTAGGAATCTTTTGTTTTGCCAAATAGTTTTCAATAATTATGATATGTTCTTTATTAGTGTTGTCGTTACATAAATATTACTACTAATATATATATATATATATAACACTAATAATATTATATTTTTAAAAAGTTCCAAAAAGAAAAACTTTCCAAAAGTCTCAAAAGTACTACAGTACTCACTAAATTTTTTATTCCAAACATAATTAACTTTTCCTATATTCCTCAAGTAGAATTCTAATTATATATTTAACACTAAGAAATTAGTTCTAATCCTTATTTGATTTAGGTAAGAAATCACAATTTAATACTTCTAAATCAATTAGAGTTTTATCCCATATAAAAAGAATAAATTCTACAAATCTATTACCTAATATTTTGATCAAACTTTATCCCACGTATTCACTCTTCTTCTTTTTCTACTTTTCTACTTTTCTACTTTTCTACTTTTCTTCTGTTTTTGTTTTGATTCAAGTCCTCCCTTTTACATTCAATATCATCATATATTATTTTAGGTCTTCTTTTCCAAAAAAAAAAATTCTGTTGGTTAATAAATTTGAACATCATATATGAATTACACAAAACTAATAATTGACAATAAATTTAAAAATTTCTTTTGTTTCTCTTGCAGTTGAATTAGGGGTGCGCAAAAATCGATTCAAACAATAAAACAAATCAAAAAAATATTATTGATTTATTGTTATTGGGTTATTGTGTTGACAATTTTTAATAATTTTATAAAAAAAATTATTGAGTTATTGGTTTGATTTTAATTTTCTGATATTGAGTTATTGGCTAACCGATAATCCAATAAAACTAAGCTGAATTTCTAAATTATTATTCTTAATCCAATAAGACTAAGCTGAATTTCTAAATTATTATTCTACCCCTAATTATATATTATAAATTTACATTTTACATATTAGTGAATTAAATTTTAAAATATAAAAGTAGTTTCAATATTTAAACCTAAAGTCTACTCATAAAATCCTCTTTACTCTAGCCCTCTTTATTTACTTCTCATTATAAACACTGTGTATACATGATATTGTTTTCTTGTTTCTCTAAATTGTGATAGTTATGTTTGTGCTAAATGTTGCGTATATTTTCTTATTGGTTAAACTAAAATTGAAACATTAAGGGCTGAAATTAATAAACCGAAGATCGATAATAAATATCTTATCTGTTTGATTATTGGTTTAGCATTTTTAAAAATTAGAAATCGATATATCAAACCAATAATATATAAAATCGAATCGAACCGAACCGACCGATGCACATCCCTAAATTGAATATTTCTGATCAAATAATTGAACGGAACAAGTGTGTTACCTTCGAATGAAGTAGTCGGAAAAATCAAAGGTTCATCTCATCGAAAAATCAAAAGTTTATATCCATATCGTGGTGGTTTATCTTGATTCAATCATTGTTCTTTTTCACTCCAAGAGGTTATTTTGAGACTATAACTATTAGTAATGACATTTGTTTTATCATGTTTGATTCTGTCATATTAAGTAGAAAGATCAAATAAGTAAATGATATTTATATAAGGTGACATTAAAGGCATATACGAAAGAAAAGAATAAATCAATAAATTATATTCTTTTGTTAATAAAATTTAGAAGATTAATTCATTATAAAAATATGGATATACTTTGGGTTAAAAGAGAGTACTTTGAGCTCCATTCAGATTTGGAGCTTTTATCTTTTAATATTTGTTCTATTTAATTTTTTAATAAATTTTTGACTTACGCATACAAAGAAATGTATGATAAAAATTAGGTGTGGCTATAAGAAAAGATATTCGTCATCGTAAATGTAATGATACATATAAAAATCGCTTTTGCTTTTCTGTTCCAACCTGAATACATAAACATTTTTATGAATATATTTGAAACTGTCCAAGTGCTATTAGAAATTCACTTATATGTTGTTAATTGAATTTTTTGTCATTCATAAAAAAAAAAACTAATAGATAATTTATTCATTTTTTTCTTTAATTATTATATTATTAATTTTAATTTTTATAATATTTACTATTAATAAAATTTCGATGAGTATTAGGAATAAGACTCCTAATTCTCTATTAGTTAGAAGCCATCTAAATGTAAAAATTAAATATAGTGATACTTAATAATAATAATGTTAAAATAAATTCAAGCACAAAATGGTAAATTATTTTAAATTCTATACTAAGACAATAATATATGAGTACAATTTATATAATTTAAATATATATATAATATTATTTAATGTCAATTATTACTAATTAATTATTTTACTTTATTTGTATATAGTTTATTGATTGATGCGAGACATGCATGCAACACACATCTGCCAAAACTAATTATTTTAAAAGTATGAATGGCCTTAAAAATATAAATTAAATTTTTCTCTTCATTAAAAAATATTGCAATAGATAAAAGGTTTTTTTTAATACTAATTTTTTCAAAAATTATAGCTATACATAAATATTAAAATATATATTTTTTGAAAAATACGAAACAACCATTATGTTTGGGAAACTAAATTGTTAAGGAGTCCAACAAAATTACCTTATTTTTAAAAAATAAATGCTGCCGTAAGAATAATCATTATGTTTGGATAACTAAATTTATAAAGGGGTCTAACAAAATTTTCTTATTTTGGGCAAATGAATTGTCATGACTCGAAAATTCAGTTGTGATGGCGTCTATGTCATACCTGTAGATAAGCCTCACCCTGACCCAGAGCATCAAGCGATGGATCAATACTAAGTGCCGAAAAAAAAGAGAAAGGGGAAGAAGAAGAAGAAAAGAAGAAGGAGGAGAAACAGATACATATCAGAAGGTAAATTCCCAAAATCTGGTGTCATGCCTGTCGAGCATCTATTAATAGATTAGCACAAAACACAGCCGATAATGGGGTAAAACTACAAAATAGCTATCTTTGACTCAAACTAGAACAACTCTAATGACAAATGAAAACCTGCCAGCATGAATGCCGACTGCTCACCGTATCTCCTAAAACAACACCAACTAACTGGCACGATCGCGCCCCGCTCTGTTGATTCCTATCAAGATCTACGTCACAAAAAATATGCAAAAGTGTAGCAAAAGTATAAAAAACAATGGGTACCCAATAGAAATCATAGGCCAACAGGGCAAAAGTAAGCATAAGCAAGGTAAAAAACAATCTAAGCAAATAGGGAAATAACACATATGAATAAACAGAAAGAGTAACCACAGTAGTAATTAGTAAGGGTGGTGAAAGGTCAGTTATTAATGTGTGAACATAAAGGCCTAAGTCATGGACAAACCGTGAACAACGCGACACGTATCGGGTGCTCCAACGTAGCCAAAACAAGGAAAGTTCAATAAGAGAATATCAAACCAGTAGCAGGCTAAACTAACAACAAGTAAAACAAGTGTACGAACAGTATCCACAAGAGAAGAAAAGAGCACATAAAGTCTACTAGAGAACTAACCTGGTCAGTATCTCATACAAACTATAGGTACAACCAAGAAACAAAGTAACCCCACAGGGACTTCCTCCGTAAGTCCTGAAGAGTACAAGTCAACGCACAACGATGAACTACAAACGAGTGCTGTAAAAAGTAAATAGTGTGCGTACCCACCCTCCCTGATACATGACTCTGCCAGGAGCGGACCCACGAAAGCTTCTATGTATACTTGTCCCTCATATTCCTATATACCCCTCCCCAACCATACAACATACCTCAGGCATAGTGACCTAGGTCGAAGGGTCCGTGGAGGGACTTAGTCCCACGTATAAAATCCTCGTAAAAAGGCCAACTAGTGGCATAGTCATCAAGGCAGAAATGTTAAAATTCGGACTCAACACGCATATCATGTCTCAGTGGAAAACTCATGTCTGGCTGTGAAGGCTAATTAAGTCTCAGTAAAATTCAAATGTAGTCTCATAGGCAATATCCGGAAATCACAGTGATAGTAAGAAAATAGAATTCAATAGTGTGAGAAAATAGTCTCATACTCTCATGAGCGCAGTTGAATTCATTTAGTATAGTCAGTTAGGACGCACAAGCTAGGTAAATCATACAGGGAATACTGTTAAAAGTATAAATAGAATAGATAGGAAACAACTTTATCATTCTTTCTAAAAACCCAAATTACCTTTTAAAAATATTAACGCATGCTCACAACATAGACTCAACTAATAGGCTAAACTGGTCTAATGCCATCAACGAGAATTCATAGAATAGATGCCACACCCTAGTCACAAGGTACACCCTCTCTTAACCCAACTAGCTCGAGTCACGAGTAATTGCACCAAAGATGCTACAACTTTCCGGAGGACGTCCATTTGGTGCTAAGTATACACCCATACGGTGGAAAACAAAAAAATATCATAGCTCAAGCAAATGCAATTCACTCCCAAGCTCGTACTGGGTTATAGTACAACACAATCACGTAGAGTCACTACCTATCCAGCAAAACCATGCCTAGCTATCTACATCCTAGCAACCGCACGCATACTAATCACGTGTAATACCTCATACAGAACATAGAATAATCATCATGCCTAGATCTTCTCTAAAGCCACCAACATAAATCAGGAAATAACCACTAAACTCTAACCACTAGTGTAATCCCCTTCCTACCATAAATATGTTTCAGATACAGCGTGAAACACGCAGGTAGCCTCGTAGCCCTAGGGATGTATAACAAACGATAAAATCAGCAAGATAGGCCCTAGGTCAAGACAACAACTATACCAGGCTCCAAACTAGTAACCCAGTCCTGAGTTGGCAGTTTACCATGTATACACAATACTAAATACCCAATCTGAAAGAAGTAAGTCGTAGTCTATCTTGATTCCGGCGATTACGTCGAAAAGAGTGATGAGACACTCTAAAAGAGCGAATAAGGCTCGAAATCACATGAAGCTATCAAAAACATAACCCACGTATCATGACAAGTAAAACAAGACCCATATTGTTATAGAAATAGAGGGGTCAAAATCCAAATTAAAAATGAATCCATAAATCCTCGTAGCTCAGAAAAATGAAATATTTATACCAACACGTAGAGAACGGCTCATAGATTGTATGGTATAAAATTGGGCTTAAACTAACGATAGAAATGAAGAAATAAGCCCGAAAATTTAATATGATATAGAAACCATTATGACTAAAGACAAACCAAGAACTTTTTCGGTAGAAACAATCCTAGAATCTCAAAAACACAATTCCACAGATTAAAATTATATTTTGGGACTCCAATTTATATTAACCTAATATTACATGGTGGAAAATTTGAGAAGAAAAGGAAATTTTTATGTCAAAAAGAAGAAGAAGAAGAAGAAAAAGAAGAAGAAGAAGCTATGATGATGATGATGATGAAGAAGAAGAAGAAAAAGAAAAGGAAGAAATATATAATTCTGTAAGGAACAGGCAGAGCCCAGTGATCGCGGGCACTGCCCTACGATCGCGATGGATTAGGCTGCTGGCCTCTGCGACGCGACCCTCATCCCCCGCGATCATGATGCTTCCTAGCCCTGCCAACTTCAATTTGAATAATTGAGGCTCGAAATGGAAACGGAATCTGATTTCAACCATCTCTATATAAAATATTTATGTAATCAATATTCTAGACTGAACGAAGAGTTGTATAAACTAAGTCTACTTCCCAACGGAATCAATAAAAAGCGATCCGAAATCGTATAAGCTGAGTAAGGCCAGAAGAAGCTATAAATATAAAGGAATCAAGCTATAAAACTCCCCGGGGAGCTGAATTATCGGTTCCAGCAAGTTACAAATGACCTGGAGCAGCTACCAATACAAACCAAAAACAAACGAATCGCGGAAATCACAAAAATAGCCTCGAGGATCATTACATTAATACGAAGTGTTAATTTGGCAAAATAAAAAATTTGACTTATTTTTGTAAAAAAAAATTTATTTATTTTTTGAAAAAAAAAAAAAAAACTGTTGATGTATTTTTGACAAAACAAAAAATTGATGTAGGAGTGTAGGAATTGTAGTACAATTTACTTGAAACTATAATTCAATATATATACTACTTCTTTACTTTTACTATGTAGTTTGATTTACGTCTATCTTCTTATATTCATTATCATCATTCTTCCTAGATTTATTTTTTTATTTCTTATAGTTAATAGTCTTAGAAATTATTCATAAATTATACATACTTAATAATTAACAGTAAATTCTCTTTTTTTGATAATTTGTCGTATTTCTCTTTCAGGTGAAAATTTTGCCAATCAATTTTTCCCTTTGATATTTTTTTGTTTCTTTCTCTCAGTTGAAAACTTTTAACCGAAAATCGAACGACACAAATATGTTGCCGCCCAATGAAGTAGTAAAAAAAAAATAATTAAAGTTTCTTTTTTTTATTATTATTATGTAATTATAATGTCATTTACTATTTTTCTTAGATTATAAAATGTAATTATTCTCTACTAATTGGAATAGTCATTTAATTATGTTTCAATATTTATATTTATAAAATTCTTTTTTATGAATAAGTCTTTCTCATGCAATAAGAAATCTAATAGTAGAAGAAAAAACGAAATTCTAATGAAAATAAATAGATCATTTTTAGTACTTTCTACTTGCACTCTTCCTACGACACAACGAGGACAAACAAAGAAAAAAGAATCACGCCATGAACATGGCTTCTGGAATAGGCTGCCCAGATTTTAACTCGCGTAAGTAACTTTATATTGGCATAAATTATGAATTAAAGTGATGTATTAGAGTGAATGAGATTTGTTCGCACTTAATTAAAATATATAATTTTTTAGTAGGAAAATTTATTCATCATTCACATTCTTTTACCTTCGTAGGTGTATTATGTATTGGATTAATGTTGTTATTATAACTACATCTTTCTAGGTGGATCGCATTTTTGGTTTAGGATTCCTTGTTTTTTTTTTATTTAATATTTAAATGTATACATGAACACATTGACTTAAGGAGGTGATAACATTTAATAAACTTCTCCAAAATAAAAAATAAAAAATAAAAAAATATCAGTTCTATCATTATTATTATTTTTTTTTTATTATTTTTCTTGGTTTTCATGTGAATGTTTATCAAGAACTTGAATTAAATTAGAAGTCGTATTTATGATATTAGATCTATATTCAAAATTTTATTTACATGACAAATTATTTTTTGGAAGAAGTAATTTTATTTTTAATTATTATTATTATTATTATCTTTGAAGAAAAATTAACTAAAATTTTAATTATCATATTTTTTCCTTATTTGAATGATGTTAATTTTTACATAAATAATCAAAATAAACTGATAAACGTATATATAAAAAACTGCACATAATCGAATTGAGACATGATAAGACACATATCTTCTTTCATCATATTTGAAATAATATATCAGACTATTAAATTATTGCTCTCCCTTATGATCAAGGTATTAGTGTCCTGTTAAAAACATCTTATTGACTTTTTCAAATAATTTTGAAACTACGCTCAATAACTAGAACGAAATTAAAAAAATATTTTAGGTTATAGCAAAAGATAGAGAAAACAGATGGTACAAGTTAATAATGCTAACGATTCTTCAAACAAAAAGATTCAAAACTAAAATATTGATACATTTTACTCTTTGTGAAAATAATATTTTTACTTGCAAATATAGTTAAAATTAAATATTTATATTTTAGATTATTTAATATTAAGATTTAAATGATTTGGCCAAATATAAAAAAAAACCTAAGTGCACTAGGAATTTCCCAAATTCTTCGACCTTCAACGAAGTCAAGATATATAATAGTACTTTTAAAAAATAAAAATAAACTACAAGTAACCTAGTGACTCATAAAATATGTGGAAAGAAAAAAATATATGATCAATAAGAGTTATTAAAAGAATTAATATCGCGATGGATTTTCAAATTCCTAAGTAACAGGGACTCCTAAAATATCTACGAAGAAATGAAAATCTAATACATATGAGAAAATTTTTGATAAAAATTAACAAAACTAACGTTGAAGGCATATATATATATTTTGGCGACTAGAGAGTCCATGTCTACTAATTATTATAGAAAATAAAATTCAAACTTTCAGCATTATTTTAATGGCCTTCGGGGTCATTTTTATATTTTTACGGTTTTTTTTTTATGTTTAGAGCGTTCTTGTAATTGCCTCAATTTATTTGTGACTTGTTGGGATCGATAGTTTGAATCCTTGATAGTTCTATCGTGTTTATCTTGATTTCCCCCATTTTGGAGTTTTAACTTTTAAATTGGGTACTTCGATAATAAATTCTTCGAGACCGTGTTAAAAATTAAAATTTGACAGTTTCATTAGCTCCGGAACATGGACTTTAGTCTAGAGTTACTTTGATTCGAATCCCTAGGTTTTTAGTTGCGGTATGGTACCGCTAAATTATATAATTCTAATTTAAATAATTATTATGTCTCTTTCTTTAATAAAAATAAAAGATATATTTTTAGTATCTTCCTAAATTATTGACAAGTTTATGAAATAATCTTTTGAAACAATATAGTATTAAATCTTATTATTTTATAAAAAGTTATAAGCTATTAATATTTTACCGGAGATAGCGGGTTAAATTGAGTTAAAAATTTATTATTTCAAGAAGTAAGTTTTATTAAAAATAATTTTTTATTAATTTTAATATATTTAATTATTTATAATTAATAGAATACAAGTCCATATAATACTCGAATACATACGTAAAAGGATAAAATTCTTGAAGCAGCCACATCACCCTATGTGCTCGTGGAGTAATGGGACAACAAAAAGGGTAAATGATTTCCATGCATAAGTCCACCTAAAGGCCTTACATGCATGATTATATAATTCAATATATTGAAGTCAAAGCTGCCATTTATATAAATATATTGTTCCTTAGCAATTCATATCCTCTCTTTTTGGGAAAGAAGGTACGCTGCATTTTTTTCTTTTATACGTATATAAGTTCTGAAGTCAACCCCTCTCTCTCATCCTATACATATATATGTGCATATGGATGAGATTTATATAAGTAAAGTCCATATATTCATCATTTCTATCGGGTAATTTCTTGATTTCTCTTCAATTGTAGAGTTTTTTATATTATATGAATTTTCAGGGCTTGTTGTTTCATTTGCTATCATTGGTTTGAGCGTAATTTTGTACCACACGACCTATAAGCTGTGCTCTATATGATGGTATAAATATTTTATTTTTTCGAGCTACGAGAGTTCATAAACTCATTTTTAGCGAATTACGACCTTGCTATTTATATAGCAATATGAGTCTTGTTTTACTCCTCTTAAGTCATGAATAACGTTTTGGCAACTTCTTCCAACGTGACTTTCGAGGTTTTCACCGGTGCTAGGTAG
>JBDJHY010094598.1:0-13768 GCA_039654485.1 Withania somnifera
ATTCACGGGGAGTGATGTAGCCTATGTTCACAATGGTGTAACAATTTACTAAGTCATGCTAATTAAGTCGATAAAAAAAATAAAATGGGGGTGTGATTTAATATGATGATGCAATTTTCCAAGTTATCGCGACGGAGTGGTTCAGCAATTAACAATGTGAATAATGAGTTTTAGATTAGCTACTTGGGAATGTTCTAAGATACCTTTGGCTATTGGTGAGGGTTGCAAGGTGTTTGATTTAATACGTTATGCATTAGCATTGTGTAAGCTAGGTTCTATGTGAACAAGTAAACATCTTTGTTTAATAGTTCATAGCATTCAAGTCAATCTCTCAAATCATGAACACATTACTGTATGCAACCTTAAGCTTCATTCCCTAGCAAGCTATATCTAGTAAGCTAGCAAGTTAGATTTAATCTAATCATTGCTATGAGGAAACCCACAAGTGTAAGTCCACTCTCATTGCTCTTACACTTGCTACAAAATAATATAGAGTTTGCAACCTCTAATTCTACACAAAACAACGGTTCCCCAATAGACACAACATTCCCACACTATGTTTCGTCAAACACCTATCACCTACTCAACTAGCTAAAGTGTATCATCAGTATAATCCAAAGTCAAATGGTTTAGCTATGCATAATAAACAAAATAGAACGCATACCATTTCTGGGAATATAGTCAGACATGATGTTCTTTTTGTAACAAAAGTTCTCTTCTCCAAGTTATACAAAAATGAACCGAAAACTAGAAGAAGATGAATAACAATGTAGTCAATAGAGGTTCTTTGCTCTTTCAACTTATTTTCTTACTCTCCAAGTCGACACTCTGCCTTTTTTTGAGTTTGAAGAAGTACCTTTTATAAGCCTCAAATTTTTGTGACGGTAGTCAGCTTAAGTTACCGCCGTTCGGGACAGCAGTCCACCGTTGTTACTGGTTGGCCATCGTCTTTGGTAGTGGCTTTAAGTTCATGCAAAACGATTGCAACGGTGGTCAAATAAGGTCACCACCGTGTAGGAAAAAGGTCTTCCATTATCACTGGTTGGTCGTCATCTTAAGCAGTATCTTCAAGCTCATCATCAGGAAGGACAACAGTACTGCCTTTGCAGAAGGCGATGACCATTGTTTAGGAGGGCGGTCTGCCATCTTTGGAGGCTATCCGCCATCTTGGCTAGTAATCGTAGATCATCTTCCTGGCTTGCATGGTAGTGGTTGTGCTGAGATGGCATTTCATCATTAACGAAGACAGTTCATTTTCAACAACCATAAAGGTACTTCATTCTCCTAATTCAGCATTTCAACTTCCGTTTGCTTGGTTTTTAAAAAAAACATGCATTCACATAAAATACTACAAATCTAATGTCAGAAATTGACATAATGATGAAGAAAACAACCAATTTAACTATGCATTTAGATGTAATGAGTGGTTTTTAGGCCACTCATCAATAGTCTTACCCATCAAGGGCGTTATGAGGTTTAGTAGGTAGGACAATATTATCCCTCGGGTCGTTGGGCCATACGAGATCTTTGTAGAGAGTTGTAGAGGTTTCCTACAGACTCTCCTTGTTTTCTATGTATCGATGCTCCGCTGCTATATACCGGACCTGTCCAATGTACTTCATTGAGATGATGTACAGATTGATGATACCCTGAACTATATTGACAAGCCTAAGGATATTATAGATAGAGATGTGAGGCATCTCAGGTCTAGGGAGATTCCGGTATAGAAGGTTTGTTGGGCACATCGACTAGTTGAGAAGGCTACCTGGTAGACAAAGCATGGCATGTGGGCCTAGTATCCATAGCTATCATATCATCTAACACTAATGATGTCTATAGGTACTATCAAAGATGGATTGACAAGCATTTTCTCAACATAGAGATGTGAAAAAATGGATCCGTTGTTATGAGTCCTGCTGGAGGATCTAACTTATAAGAAGTATTACCAACCCTATTAAGAATATTATATGTTCTAATGAAATGCGGACTGAGCTTTCCCTTATTGCCAAACCTTATAACACGCATCAAAGGAGACACCTTCAAGAATACCTAATCAACAACATTAAACTCCAACTCCCTCCTACTCACATCTACATAAGACTTTTTCCTACTCTAGGTAGTCTTCAACCTTTCCCGAATGAGATGAACCTTTTTGGTAGATTCAATCACTAATTCAGGACCTAGCAAAGCGTTTTAACTAACTTTGAACCAACTAATGGGAGATCTACACCTCCTCTCATATAAGGCCTCAAATAGATCCATTTGGATAGCATGATAAATGTTACTGTAATCAAACACTCTCAATGGTAGGTGGTAATCTCAAGTACAATTGAAAAGAGTGCAAGCTCTTAGAATATCCTCTAGAGTCTGGATGGTCCGTTCATCCTGACCATCTCTCTATGGGTGAAAAGTAATATTGAGGTGCACAACAAACCTAATCCTTTCTATAAAGACTTCCAGAAATACAAAGTGAACTGAGTACCTCTATCTGAAATAATAGTCAATAGTAGGCATGCAGGCGAATAATCTCCTGAAGATATAACCTACCAAAATCCTCTACTAAAACTAGTGTGAACAAGTAGAAAATGTGTTGATTTGGTCAACTTGTACACAATAATCACCGAAATAGAATCATGATGCCTTTTTATCCTCACCAAACTAGTAAAGAAATCCATATTTATGACTTCACACTTCCAGGACGGTATTTCAAACCTCTACATCTTACCTACTGGCTTCCGGTGTTTGGCTTTTGCTATGTCCCTTTTCATTTCTTTCTACCAATACACTTCCTTAGAATCCATAGTCCAGAGGAATAGAATAATGAGATCTGTTAGCTTTGGAAAAAATCCTTTCCCTCAAGACATAAACATTTGGCACACATATCCTACCCTCATATCTTAACACTCCATCTCTCTTTTTGGAGAAACCTGCCCTTTATGCCTTCCAACTCTACCCTTTAGCTTATGCAAGAATGAATCTCTATCCTTCATTTCTTTTACCTCTACTACTAGGGAAGACTCTGATGCATATAGAACCAACATCCCACCATCCACAGAATCAACCAAATTGACCCCAACGTGTGAAATCATATGTACCTCTCTAGATAACTCCCTCTTCTCCTTATCAACATGTGCCACACTCCCATAGAATACCTACTAAGGGAATCAACCACCATATGGCCTTTTACAGATGATACATGTTTGTCATATCATAATCTTGTAACAATTTCAACCACCTTCTTTGATGGAGATTTAAATCTTTCAACTCAAATACATACTGTAGACTCTTATGATTAGTAAAAATATCAGCATGCACTTTGTATAGATAATGTATCAAGAAATTTAATGCAAAAACAACATCTTCTATCTTAAGGTGATGAGTGGGATATTTTTTCTCATGAACCTCAATCTGTCACGAAGCATAAGCTACTACCTACCATATTGCATCAATACACATCCCAAACCAACCCAAAATGTATCAAAGTACACCAAAAAAACCTTTTGAACCCTCTAGTAAGGTCAAGACCAGGGTTGTGGTCAACTTGGTTTCCGACTCTTGGAAACCTTTCTCACACTGGTTTGACAATTCACACATAACTTTGTTTTGAGTCAGTTTAGTCAAAGGGGAGCCTATAGAGGAGAAGCCTTAGATGAATCTACAATAATACCCTTCTAAACCCATGAAACTGTAGATATCTAATGGAGATGTGGTTCTTGTTCAATTTTAACAACTTTGATGTTTTGTGAGTCTTCATGAATACCCTAACTAGAGACTTGGAATGCAACCGGCTTTAACAAAAATTAGCATTTGGATAATTCAGCATAGAGCAAACTATCTTAAAGTGTCTGAAGGACAATTTTGTGATGGTTTTCATCACTTCTGGAGAAAACCAGAATATCATTAATAAAAAATATCATGAACAGGTCCAAGTATTGCTTTGACACCCTATTTATAAGGTCCATGAATGTTGGGGAGCATATGTCAAACCAAAAGACATGACCACAAATTCAAAATGGCTATCACGAGTTTTGAAAGCTATTTTAGGAATGTCAGGCTCTCTAAACTTAATATGAATGTTTGGCTCACTGACCTTAAGTTAATAATAGCTAGAATGAAGGTCAATTTTAGAAAAGTGACCAGCACCTTGCTAATGATCAGAAAAGTTATCAGTCCTTAGGAATGGAAATGGGCTGACTGCCCGGAGAGAGGACTATCCCTATACAGAGGGACTCTAGGTAAATCCTCAAGAAAGACATTCTTATAGTCTATGACGATTGGAACTGACCCAATATCAGGAATGTTAGACATAAAATCTTTGACTTGGACCAAGTGATAGATACACCCCTTAGAGATCATTTTCTAGCCTTGAGGTATGAAATAAACATATCCTTAGGAACAACAACAGTATCCTCCCATTAAAATATAGGTGCATTAGGAAACATAAAACCGATGATTGTAGTCCTGCTGTCTACTATGGCATAGAATGAATGGAGCCAATCCATGCCAAGAATGATGTTAAAATCAACTAGATTAGAAGGAAAGATTCTATCAGAGACTAACACTATGCATTTATAATAGACTCTTTTAGAAATAACGAGATTACCTACTAGCGGAGATAGTGAATGGTTCAGATAAATGTTTGGGATAGAAACTAAACTTACAAAATATTAACGGGGACACAACTGATAAGATATATCTTGGGTGTCTCAGAGTATACCTATTAAAATTGTAAACCTTTAGCATACCTGTGACAACATTGGATGACTTCTCTTGTATGGATCTTAATTGATACAACTTGTTTTAGTATTGATTTCCACCAGTGCTAGAAGAAGCACCTTTCTGATCTGGGTGAGCTGCTGATACTACTATAAATAAAGTGACCTGAGGTCCATTCCTACCTTGTCTAGATATGGGGAAGTCTCTAATAAGATTTCCTGGATTACCACACCTGAAATAACTTTTAGAAGGGCACTTATAAAGTCTGTGACACGGATGGGCACACCTATACAAAACTCCTATACCAAGCCTGCACTCCCTCGAATGATTTTTACTACACTTAGCATATATGGGGTAAGATCATGCACCTCATTGATTTACTCTGCTGATTCTGAGGTGGCTTGGTACTCTGAGTAGGAGAACTTAATGATAAAGAGTCTATATCCCTAAAACTCTAATGTTGTTGTCTAGGTTTAACACTACTCTTAGGTTGGCTAAACTCTACTGATCCGGTCCTTTCCTTCTTCCTACAAAATTTCTCTCTCATCTTAGCCTTATCTCCTTCTATTTTCTCTAAGTGAAAAATTAGCCATCCCATATTCATACAAGCAATTAAAGTATCTAACTTTACTTCCCTTACCAAGTGTGGGGAAAGGCGAGAAACGAAGATATCCATACGATTCTACATGTCAGTAACCATGTCTAGGGCATATTTAGATAGTTAGGTGAACTTCATCCTTATTTAGAATCCATCATAGAGTCCTCTTCCAGTCTCAGAAATTCCAATCATCTTTATACTCTTTTCCCTAGGAAAGAACCTATCCAAGAAATCTCTTCCAAATTCAGCCCAAGTAGGAGGAGCTGCACCTGCCAACCTATTTTCTTCCATTTTTCATCGTAATATTGAGCCACATCTTTCAACTAGCACATGGCCAAATCCACCCTACTGACCTCCTCACCCTCATGATATCGCAGACCCTCTTAACCTCCTTAATGAACCTTTCTGGGTTCTCTCCTACCTTAGAACCATGGAAGACCGAGGGATGCGTCTAGAGAAAATCACTACCTATAGCAACCCTAGCTTCCTGAACAACTGGTTGAGTGTTTGGAGTTCCTGCTTGGTACTGAATCTGGGTAACTGCAGTCTGGGCGATCAAGTGCATCATATTGCGAAACTTGGTATTAGTGATATTCTTTATCTTAGGAACTAGCAAAGCCTGATTCTGCTTACCCTAATTCCTATTATGATGAGCTGGTTATCTGCATGGGGGAATTATTGGAAATGTGTAAATAATAAGTCAAAAAAGTGCATTGGAGTTAAAATCCAAACCATGAAATATAACATGAAATAAGGATGAATTTCCTAAGAATTTAGTAGCCTCTCAATTATAAGTGGTTTACAATTCAAACCCATAATAGAGACTTTACCATACATTGTCTTTCAGACATCCTAGGATATTTTGAAACTAAGGCTCTAATACTAATTTTTAGAACCTTAAAGTCACCCCTTGGGTGCCACAAGGCATCATTATCCACGGAGTCACCTCAACAGCCTCAGATGATCCCTTGGCTCATACATATCTCAATACACTCATTCATCAACATAGGTGTAAAACAATAATAAAGTCTAAGTTGGTGGGCAATCTCATATATAAAAGAATAAACAATGAAAAATGATGAAAAATCCAAATCAAATACCACTAAATAAACTGTCTGTAAGCCTCTAAGTATTGAAATATTAGGCTTCTAGGATAAGTCCACAACTAGCCTTGGAATGAATAAATGAATGTATCAACAAACTAAGCTTATCTAATGGAAATAAAGAAATAAAGGAGATATTCCCGATCCATGGGAACTCACCACGTCTCTATGTAACTAAGATTAGTAAATTCGGTCAACTGTAAGTGTGAGGATGGCTAGCCTGACCTACATATCATGTAGCAAAAGAGTATGCAGTCAGTACATCGAATATACTGAGTAAGAGGGAGGGGAACAATGACAGGCAATATCAACATGAAAAATATGACTATAAATGAACCATGAACAGGCTAGTCAATGCATAATCAAATTATAGTTCAAATTTATTATTCAAGAAAAGTTAAGTAACAATGATAGTGTAAGAAAAATATTTCATTTCAAATCATAAGTAAATTCTTTAGATATCTGACATTAAATTGTTTTTGGAGGTTCTATAATCAACATATAAGACCATGTGAGAAGCCATCAAATTCAGTAAACTACCATCTAAAGAGAGGGCCTTGCCTCTCCATAGGCTTAGTAACTAATAGTAACTTAGTAGATACAACTAAGCCCGACTGATCATAATAATTCCTTTTAGGGAACATGTCACTTATGGTTGCCAACATAGTTAGGGATTGGGTCTATCAACCAAATTTGTTCGGTGCTGACACTACTCCAAAAACGTATTACTTCTCCTTACTTGACATGTTTAAAGTAATTTAAGTGAAAAACTTTCATGACCCAAAACAATTTAATTCATGATGGCATCTACAAACCTTATGTAGAAAATACTAACCCTACATCCAAGAGTAATGCATAATGGGGTAAAAACACTCAAATCATCCAGCAAAGAGGAAAAGCATAAACAAAAACATAAAAGACGAAAGTGGAAGAATACATACATAACCCAAATTCCAAAACCTAGTGTTATGGCATATGGAGCTACTATACAAAATATCAAAAATTATAGAGACTACAAAGCAACTCCTACAAAAGTAATACAACACAAGTCCTGTTATAGATAGAATAAAGCAAGCCAAACTCAAGGAAACCATGGTCAGCTCAGAAAACAAAGCTCATCGTAATCCTTGCAATCATATGTATCTACTCCATACGATCAAGTCTTCTCCGATAACCCCTACCGATATCTGCACCACAAAAATGGTATAAAAGTGCAACATGAGTACAACACAAGGTACCCAGTAAGCATCATTGGCCGACTGGGCTAAAATAAAATGCGAGTAATAAAGGCGGGGAAGTAAAAAAGGTTATTAATAGTAGGAAATAGAAAAGCTAATAGATATACAGAAGGCTAAGGATACTGAAAGTGTAAGTACAAATCTACAAGAACTAAAACATGGTGGAGACAAGCTACAATGACAAAAACCCAAAAACCCAAAGTCGGAGTAAGGAAACATACATGTGCTTTAGTTAAGACAAACCCTACTAACCATAATGTTATATATGTATATATTACGATTAAAGGATTGAATAGTAGGATACAACTAAGTATTGAATAGAAAGTAAACACACAAAACCTACTTGGCATCCCATACCACCAGTAAGTATAAAGAACACAACAAAACCAATTGTGACTTCACCATAAGACCGGTAAGCACACATAATACGAAGGAAATACACTTGGGTGCAGTTTAAAGTAAAATAGAGCAGTATCATGAAGTGCCAGAACCATCCTCTTAATCAATACCAAAACTAGGCCTATCCCAAACAGTGCCAATCTCGGGGCGTCGCACCCATCAATGTCAATACTGAGGGCCTCGTCCAAATAGTGCCAATCTCGAGGCCTTAACCCCTATTAATGCCAATACTCAGGGCCTTGCCCAAACATTGCCAATCTCCGGGCCTCGCCCCCTATAAGTGCCAGTACTCAGGACCTCGCCCAAACAATACCAATCTCAAGGCCTCACCCCCTATCAGTGCTAATACTCAGGGCCTCGCCCAAACAGTGCCAATCTCAGGGCCTCACCCCAATTAGGGACAATACTCAGCCCAAACAATAATATACAGGTCACACAATACAATATAACAACAACAATGAGGATAATAATAAAAACGGAAGGTAATTGGAATCTAGGATCAGCCAAAGGCTACTAGCTAAGAACTAATCTCACCAAACTCATCGCGAATCAACTAAAATAGTTCCCAAGATATATGGCCTCAACACGGTGAGGCTAGAACATAGGCATACAACCCTTCACTCTTTATTCCCTTTCACGGGCCTTCGGAATCCAAAAAGGATATCATCTAAAAATACAAAGATCAACTTAAAACCCAACCCACACTACTCGCCATATCACAAGCACAAATAATAACCCAGTCTACAATGCACATACATAAACCTAGCCTACCTGGATGTCGACGAGAGTCCCCAAAATGCATACACCGTAGGCTCGAAGCTCCAAAAAAGTTGAAGTTACTCGAAATTATACAATTATGAATCCAGCGATCAAAACATAAAGACTGAGACCCATATTGCAATTAGCAACTTGAGGCAAAATGCGTACCCTAAAATAGGCCTACTGGCTCGGCCTCTCGAAAAAATAATCTAAAAATAACGACACAAAGGCCCTAGCTCAAGGAACACGTAGTTCAATATTGAGCCCATTAAGACCATTAAAATCCCTCAATTGACCGAGAATCAGTCCAGGAAAAGGCATAATTCATGGAAAAGTGATCAAGCTAAATCAGAGGGTTTAACTCACCAAAAACTAAGTGGTGAGGGAGTATGAAGTTAAAGAAACCCCCAAGCACAGTAGCAGCACAAATGACTGAAGAAAATCAAGAGAAATGTTGAGCCCCAATGGCAGCCATTAAAGAGGAGGAAACAAAACTTTTTATGGAAAAGAAACACACATATCAAAGGTGGAGACATTGCAGCAACAGCTCAACAAAGCTTCCCTAGCACCAAATGACCCAAGGCAATAGTTTTCTAGAGGGAGAGATTAAGCTGAGAGAATGGAAGATGATGGAAATGACTGAAAAATTAAAGTTCTCAGCTTTATATCTGTACTCGACTGGGCACATTCGTGCTAAATAAGAAATCAGGGATTAACAAGCTTGAGTCAAGGATAGTGCCATCGCTCTTAAGTGGGGAAGAGGATTTATTGCGATGGCTTTAGGAGGGATGCGATGGTGGTAAGCAATAGTTTCAACAAAAAATTTCTGCAACAACAATTAATCAATCGAAGGCTCAGAATCAAAATGAAAAGCAACAACAATGAATCAAATATGCATTTTGGGTAGAAAACATAGTCGGACCTAATAAAATTGACGAAATAACAATCGGAGGGCGTTTATGCAATAAGGACCCTAAAACACAAAAGGACCAATAAGGCCTAACTTGGAAGCTTCCACAAAATAACCCAAAATGAGCCCGAATACCTTGAGAAGAGAACCAATGATCCAACTAGCCCAAATTCATCATTCTGCAGCTGATAGAATTGTTGGAATTCTTATCTGATGCTCTGTTCTAAAATTTAACAAAATAGCCCAAACTCAAAGCGAATACCTCGGGGCACGAACTTAAGGTCCACCTAAACAAAAGTCAACATTTAAAGCTTAAGGAACTATTAGAATTTAATTGGTAATGCATTTACTACAATTTCACTCTATATTTCTACTATTTCAAAAGTGAAATGTGAAAATTGGGAAACTGAGATAACGGGGAATCGAGTCACCAAGGCACTGAGTTACTAGTCCCATCAAGTCATAAATTACTTAGGGTAACTACCAGAGAACTCTAAGTACAGAAAAAGGCGAAAAGCAAGGAAATAATTAAACAATTCATTACAACATCCACCACTAAAAAGGATTTTCTTCCTCGAAAGTCAAGAAATGAGTAGTACCAGAAGGCTTGAATAGATGTGGATACTGGACCCACATATAATGCTCTATCTCCTAGGTAGCCTCCTCGATTGGTCGATGTATCCAACGAACCTTCACTACCAAAATCTCCCGGGACTTGAGCTGCCCACATCTCTGTATATAATGGCTTCAGCCTCCTCAATATAAGTCAAGGTGTCATCAATCTGCACAACCTTTCGGCAAAGGACATGAGACTGGTTTAGTAGCAGCGGAGCATTGATTCATGGAAAACTAGATGACATGCAGCTAACTTGGGTGGCAAGGTCAGTCTGTAGGCAACCACTCCTTCTTTTTGAAAGATCTTATATGGTCAAATGAACTGGGGGCTAAGCTTGACCCACCTACAAAACTTCATAACGCACTTTATGGGCTAAACTCGTAGCAGACTAAGTTGCTAACACTAAACTCAAGGGGTCAAAGCCTATGGTCCGCGTAGGACTTCTACCTACTCTGCACTTCGTGTAGCCTATCCTGGATATGCTTGACCTAATCTATAGTATCGCAGAGCCAATCAGAACTCTGGAGTCAAACTTCGCCACCACTAAACCAACCAATGAGTGATCTACAATGCCTACCATACAAAGCCTCAAACGGCTCCATTTGAATACTGAAGTTGTATCTATTATTATACGAAAAATTAGCCAATGGAAAGTGCCTATACCAACTAACTCCAGAATAAAAATATTGGCACACAACATATCATGAAATGCTTGAATGGTCCTCTTGGACATCCCACCCATCTGTGGGTGAAACGCTGTACTCAAATCAACCTTTTTTCCCAACTCCCTCTGAATCAACCCTAGAACTGCGAGGTAAACTATGTACCCCAATCGAATATAATAGATATTGGTACCATGGGCATATAGCTAGGCCAATCTCTCTACACCCCATGCCAAATAAGTCAGTGGGAAGTAAGTTGAGTTGGTCAATCGATCTATGATGACCCAAATGCAATCAAACCCTCTTAGAGTACGGGGTAGGCCTATGATGAAATCCATAGTAATTCGCTCCCACTTCCACTCAGGGATAGGGAGCCTCTGTATCTCACCACCCAGCCTTTGGTGTTCGAACATTACCTTTTCATAGTTCGAACATTGAGACATGAAGGACGTAATAGACCTCGTTATACATCGCCACCAGTAATGCTACCTCAGATCATGGTACATCCTCACAATACCTGGGTGAATCGAGTATCTGGAGTAGTGGGCCTTACGCAATAAAGTATGAATTTGATCACCAACCCTCAGAACAACAAGACATCCATGAACCTATAATACACCCTCATTGTCTACTCTAGCTAAATCAAATCACCCGATAGGACCCTCTCTCTCAACTGAGCTAGATGTGGGTCCTCATACTGGAGCTATCATTTGGTCAAACAAGGATGATCTGGACTTAATATAAGTGATAGTATTTTTTGACACTAAAAGATCCAACCTAACCATCATACTGACAAAGAAATAAACATCTCGAGCTAACAATCTCTAAAAAATAAGAACAGCAGTTAGGCTACCCAAACTCTCTGCCTTTCGGCTCAGGCATCGTAAACCACATTAACTTTTCCCGGATGGTAGAGAACAGTCAAATCGTAGTCCTTTAAGAGACGAACCTATCTCTACTACCTCACGTTAAGATCCTTTTGACTCAAATGTACTACAAACTGTGGTGATAAGTGAACATCTCACAGTGGACTCCATATAAGTAATGCCTCCAGATCATAAGCGTGAAAACCAATGCCGCCAACTCTAAATCATGGGTAGGGTAGTTGTGTTCGTGATCCTTTAGCTTCCTTGATGCATATGCTATAACATGGCCCTGCTGCATCAAAACATAACCCATCCCGATACCCTAAGTATCATAATACACTATAAAAGGTTTCCCCTTAACTGGTAGAAAAAGAACTGGCGCGGTAGTCAGCAACCCCTTCAGCCTCAGAAAACTGGCCTTAGACTCAGCTGACCACTGGTAAGGCACATCCTTTTGTGTCAATCTAGTCAATGGGGATGCAATAGAAGAGAAAACCTAAAGAAACAACAATAATACATTGCTAACCCTAGGAAGTTATGGATCTCAATAATAGACATAGGTCGAGGACAATCAAAAACTACTGCAACCTTAGTCGTATCAACATACCGTCACCTGATACCACATGGCCCAGAGGAGACAGAATATAGACAAAATATACACATTGAGAACTTAACGTAGATTCACTTAGTCCTCAAAGTCTGCAACACAACTCTCAGATGCCCCTTATGCTCGGCTCGACTTCACGAGTAAACTAGTATTTTATCGATAAAAACATTACGAATGAGTCTAAATAAGGATGAAACACCAGAGTCATCAAATCCATGAAACTTTTTAGGGGCATTAGTCAGCCCAAATAACATCACCAGAATCTCACAGTGCCCTTACCTCATCTAAAAAACTGTCTTCGGGACATCCTCAACCCGAATCATCACTGGTGATAGCCATATCTCAGATCAATCTTAGAGAACACCGTCGATCCCTAAAGCTGATCAAATAAATGATCGATATGGACAAGAGGATACTTAATCTTAATAGTCACCTTGTTCAGCTACCAATAATAAATACATATCCATAGGGATATATCCTTCTTCTTCATAAACAACACTGGGGCACCCCACGATGGTACTTAGGATGGATGAAACCCTATAAAGAAAATACTATAGATGAACACTTAACTCATGAAGCTCATCTAGTGCCAAATGATACAGAAGAATAGAAATAGGCTTGGTTCCCGGCTCAACCTCGATAGTAAAGTCTATATCTCGCTCTGGTGGAAGACAAGGCAAATGAGTAAGGAAAACATCGATAAACTTGCTAACCACCGACATAGTCTCAAGGGAAAGGGACTCAACACTGATATCTTTAACGTGGGCCAAATAAGCATAACAACCTTAAGCAACAAGTTTATGGGCTCATAATAAGAAATGAACCAAACTGACGAACGACTAGTAGGACTGCGCCATATTACAAAGGGCACAAAAGCACAGATAAGGTCCCGATGTTGGCATAACAATCCAGGACCACATGATAGGAAGACAATAGTCCATGCCTAAAATCATATCAAAATGTAACATAGACAACTTAATCAAGTCAGCCCACATGTTTTGACCTTAAATAGTCACCAGAAACGACTTATATACCCGATCCACCACTAAGGCCTCACCCATCGGGGTAGTACACTCAAGGGTACAGGAAGCCACTCACTAACAACACCTAATGGCAGATGTACAATAGTATAGAACCCAAATCAAATAGGGTCAATGCATAAAACCCAAGAATAGTCGACATACCGGTAACGACTGCATCAGAGGCCTCAACCTCAGTCTTGTTAGGAATGTCATAAATCTTGCTATGTTCCCCATCCCACTATGAACCCAAATCCCTGCCTCTGACTCTTACC